>PVLC010006592.1:57500-68382 GCA_004027655.1 Graphiurus murinus | reverse complement strand
ACATCAAAGTCAATCACTAAACTGACCAGGAGATAGGGGGAGGGTGGGTGGGAATTGGGGAAGGGTTAATGAGAAATATGTGCATGGATGTCTTTACCTGTACTAGCTTGTACCCAACAAAAATGTGTGATTAACCCTGTTGTACCCAAGAAATGTATAAAATTCCATGCTAAAAAAAAAATAAAAAATAAAGAAAATTTTAAAAAAAAGCAAACTATATGTTTTAGTACATAAAAAAAAAAAAAATGGCAGTGTCCTTCCCCTTGTAGACCATACAGTAAAACAGAGGAGTGAATATTAAATGAGTTGTCATCATCAGCTAAAGTGATCAATACCACATTATTCAAATTATACAGGGATTATGAAAAGAAGTTCCAAATTAGACTATTTAAAGAGAAGAGTCACCTGAGGGAGAAGCATTTAAAGCAAGGCCAAAATAATGGACTGATGAGCTAAGCATGGTGGTACACACCTGTAATCCCAGTACTTAGGAGTCTGAGACTGGAGGATTGCAGGTTCGAGGATAGCCTCAGTAACTTTAGCAAGACCCTGTTTCAAAATAAAAATGAAAAAGAACTGGGGGTGTCTCTCAGAGGCAGAATGCCCCTAAGTACAATTTCAAACATAAAGAAAAAAGAATGGACATATAAAAAACAAGAATAGTAGGGGAAGAATGTTCTAGACAGTGGAAGCCCTGCAGTGGGAAAGGTGAGGTTTGCCCAGAAACTAAAAGTAAAAATTTCATTTAAAAAGTGATTTTGAAAGATAAATATATAAAACAAAGCTGAGGGTTTAGAAAGGCTTCTATTCCATGGAAAGTCTTTATTTTAAATGTAACAGGAAATCACAATAGGGTTTTAAAAAGCAGAATTTCTCAGTTCCATTTGTGTGTTTCTAAAATTCACTTGTCTCATCCAGGGCTACTTTATATCTTCCATGGCCCCGGGTATCTTTGTGGGCCTCCTGCTCCATAAATACATATAAAGAGAAATTTTATCTTATCCTTCTATTGGTCCAAAGATGAATATAATGCAGACTGGGCTACATTAATTTTTTCTTCCAATAGTAAAAGATGCTAAAACTTTTTCTTTTCCTGTTTTTTTGTTTGTTTGTTTTGTTTTGGTACTGGAAATTGAATGTGATGGCATTCTACCTCCGAGCTTCACCCCCAGCCCTATCTTATTTTGAAATAGGATCTCACTAAGTTATTGAGGGTCTTGCTAAACTGCCGAGGCTGTCCTACAACCCGTAATCCTCCTATCTCAGCCTCCCAAGTACTGAGATTATTAGTGTGCACCACCCTATCCAGCTAGAAGTTAAAGCATTCTGTGGCTCCTTTTTAAAATTCTCATCAACTCTTGGTCCTGTGCCTTCTGTGCCAGATGGATAACCATCCGTGGTCTTTCCAGGAGAGAACAGATTTAAGCCAAGATAAAGTGAAGAACTATTATGTGAACACTAGCAAGCAAGGGTGGCAGACATAAGAAAAAAAAAGAAACAATGACATATTATTAGCTGGTAGCTAAGCAGTTTATTAACAAAGAGCCTCAATGTAGCTCAATGAAATGCCAATGTAATTACGGAGGCACCTCAGTTCAGCAAGGTGGCTTTCTTGCTCTGGCCTGCAAAGACTGGTGAACAAACTTCCTCTTGTTTTGAGATGACATTTTAGGATAATGTTAAAATATATACATTGCGATATGTAAAATGATAAATAAAAAATATGAATTATAAAGAAGTTATAGAATCCCAGTACTTGGGAGGCTGAGACAGGAGGATTGCCTTGGCTACTTAATGAGGCTTTCAGAAACTTAGCAGGACCCTGTTTCCAAATAAAAACTAAAATAATGCTGGGAGTATAGCCCGCAGGTAGAGAAGGCCCCTGGGTTCCACTTCTAGTAACACACACACACACACACACACACACACACACACACGCCAAAATTTTCTAAAAAAAAAAAAAAAGAAGAAAGATAAGAAAAAATTTCACCATGTTCAGTTTCAAAAGTGAAAGAAGAAGATAGGAAAGAGATGAGGGAGGAAGAATAAGGAAACAGGTTAAAAAGAACTAGGAACCCGGAGGGAGGAGGGAGGGAGGGATGACGGACAGAAAGGGAGAGAAAAGATCCTGGAAGCAGAGTCCCGGGAAGGAGGAGGGAAATCAAATGAGACATGTGGGACATGCTGGCGAAAGCTTTCTGAAGAAATGTACTGCTGCGGAAACAGAAAGGAGCGGAATAGGAACCCAGGGAAAATTTTTCTTGGGCTCTTGGAGCCAGTGCATTAAAAATCTTCTAATGATCACCCATAGTCCTTCAGAGTAAATCAGTAGAACATGTGCCATGATCAAAATAGTTGTGTTAGCAGGACAGGGCTTTAAAAGGGAGCACATGTAGGGCTTGTGAGACCGAATATTTCTGCGGAGAGATGTGTTAGAGGGAAGCTGGCAGGCGGCTTTAACTAGAATCATGTGGATGCTTGCTAGAGAAACCACTCAGGGGGATTTCTGCTATTTGCCTTGTTCTTTTTGAAAATCCCTCCGCACTGTTGTTAAGTGAAAAAGTTCTAAAACGGTTTTTATGAAGTAAATCATTGTGGGTTCACAGGCACCTCCTCTCTTCCTCCCTGCAGAATTTGACAACCTCTGAGCTCTGCTGATGGAGGGTTTTGTACACACTTCCCTTGGTGGAATGAAAGTGGTACCTGGTCAGCACAGGAGAGGCCTGGCCTGGTGGCTGGCAGGAGAGCCTTTTCTTTCCCGGCTACCCCTGTTCTCTGCTCTGCATAGTTAGATGGGCCAGTTTGCACAGGCTATAGGATCCAGGTGCCCTCGTTTGGATGTGGTTTGTTCCTTAAAGATTTATCTGTTGAAAACATTGTTGGTGCAATTGAAAATCAGTGCAACTGCTTTGGAAATCAGTGTAGAGGGTCCTCAGAAGAGTGAACATGAACCCATATGACCCAACTATACAACTCCTGTGTGTCTACCTCAAATAATTAAAACCAGACTACCATAGTAATGCATGCATATCTATGTTTATGTTTATGGCAGCACAATTCATGATTGCCAAACTATGGAACCAGTCAAAATGGCCATCAACAGATGAATGGATTACAAAATTAAGAGATGTACACACAATAGAATTCTACTCAGCCATAAAGAAGGATAAAATTACGTCAATTGCAGGGAAATGGATGGAACTGGAGAATATTATGCAAAGGTAGATTAGTCAGTCACAAAAAGTGAAACTTCTGACATTTTCCCTCATATGTGGAAGCTAAGGAGAAATTGGGGGACACAGGGGGAAGGACTCCAAACAAAGAAGGAGAAACCTTAGTGGAGTGAGAGAGGTACCTAACAGAGGAAGATGGGAATGGGGACAGAGACTCAATGAGGGAAACACTTCAATGGATATATGTACTTACACAAATTTATCAATGCCAATCATGATGTCGTGCACGGGGAGGGGGATCTGGGGGAGGCTCACTGAGTGCTGTGTGCATGTATGCCTCTATCACTCTGAACTTTATCATGATATATTATGTGATCAATGTAGCAATAAAAAAGAAAAAAAAACTTGATTCCAAACATGGTGACATTAAGAGCTGATGGGACCTCTGAGGTGGGGCCCAGTGTGTGGCTAGGTCATTGAGGGCCAGCTCTTAGAACAGATTATCCTTGTTCTAGTAGGATACTGGTTTGATCTTGCAAGAGTTGTCATTAAAAAAGTAAAACAAGCCCCTCTCTGCTCTCCTGCCCCATTATGTGCTCTTTCTCTTCCACACATGATGCTGTCTGTCATGAATTCCTAGCCTCACAGTCTATGACTTGGCAAATTTATCATGCAGAAAAGACCTATGAGGAATAGACCCAATCAGCCATCTCAAGAGAAGCTAGGGATTAAATCACTTTACCTAGAAAAAGTTTGCAGAGATCCCTCTTGCCTAATGGCCTAGATCTCTGCGAATTGCATGGAAAACTGACAAGTTTTTTTGGTTTTTTTGAGAATTTTAACCAGCAGAAACACTTCCAGCCTGGATTGAGAGGGGCCAATACCGAAAAGACACATGAAGAAGGGCATAGGACAACAGAGTTGAAATTGGAGTGATGCAGCTCCAGGTCAAGGGGCATCAAGGATGCTGGGTACCAATATCAACACGCTGCTTCTCAGAATCAGCAGCTGAGAAGAGGCAAAGGAGGGTTCTGCCTCAGAGACTTTAGAGGGACCATGGCCTTATTGACACCTTGACCTTCAGACTTCTAGATTTCAGAAGTGTGAGAGAACACATTTCTGTTGTTTTAATCTTCCCACATTGTGGTTATTTGTTTGAGTAGCTCAAAGAAATTAATAATAGCAATGACAGCCAATCATTAGGTCATCCATAGGATCCTCCGACTGGGAGTGAAAACACATAAAAGATATAAAGACCTAATGTTATATAGCTTCCCTTCCTTTTTGGAATATTTGGGAACCCAGAGGAAATAGGGCTTTTTTAAAAAATAGTTTTCAACTTATCTTTTCAACATCTATAATGAACCCTGGTGAATCAAGAGATGAATCTATAACAAAGATGATCCGAAAAGAAAGATACTTTTCTTTCTCTTGACCGAGATAGTATTGCTATTATTAATTATTACAAAGGCAATAAACAGAGCAAGTGGAGGAAAGGTCCAAGAGAGATGAAAGGGAAAAGAAGAGGGCAAGCTCATTAGGAATGTATGTCTTTGAAATGACATCAGAAGCCCTAGGAGCAGACCCAGAGTGTAACGGGAGCTTCCGGCTCAGCCTCGACAACATGAACTGTCTGAGTTGAGAAAGATCTTAAATATAAATCTTATCTGAAGACATGGTATTTATCCAGTTGTACAAGGTAGGACAAAGTTTCAGCCTATGCACATCAGGACTCTGAGAAATAGGAACCAGGACACAGGTACAACTCTGATGTCTGTGCCTAACCCCCTGTAGGCAGCCCAGTAGAAGCAGCAACATGGTTCTCAGTGTGCCGTGGCACACCACTGTGGTTTTCTTCAAGGCAGGCTACCACATTTTGGCTGCAGAACATGAATGGGTCATACTCATACTGTTTCAGAGATGACTTTCACATGGAAGGCTGAGCTGAGTGGGTCCTGTACCATGAATAAGAATTATATAGAACCATATATTTCAAGGAGAGGTCTCATATTACCTGAATATGAAAAAGTATAAGAGAAGAGGCAACAGAAATGAATAGTGCTAAAAAAAAAAAAAAAAAAAAAACCCAGTGGCAATAGGTTTAAATGTCATAATAAAGTAAGTACTATGTGTATCACAGTTAAACTTGACCTTTAAAACTATTTGGGGAGCCAGGAGTGGTGGCGCACGCTTGTAATCCCAGCACTTGGGAGGCTGAGACCGGAGGATCTGGGTTCTCGGCCAGCCTCAGCTACCTAGTGAGGCACTCCGAAACTTAGTGAGACCCGGTTTCAAAATAAAGAATAAAAAATAGGGCTGGGGGTATAGCTCGAAGGTAGAATGCCCCTGAATTCAATCCCCAGTACCGCAAAAAGAAAAACTATTTGGGGAAATGTTTGATCACTTCCCCTATGCTGCTAAAAATCATATGACTTCAAACATGTTGAAGACTACTACAATAAGATCTTTCACTATACTTTATAGATTCATATTTCATGTAAAGTACCACCAACCTTAGTTGGCTGTGTGGTCAAATTATAATAAATTGAAAACAGAAAATTAGTAGGAAGGCTAAAACCTGGCATGGTGGCACACACCTGTAATCCCAGTACTTGGAAGGCTAAGACAGAAGGATCATAGTCTTGAAGCCAGCCTCAGCAACTTAGTGAGATGCTGTTTCTGAATAAAAAGTGAAATAAGGCTAGGGGTGTAGCTGGAGGTAGAATGCTCCTAGGTTCAATCTCCAGTACCAAAGAAAATAAATAAATAAAAAGGGGGAGGAGATCTAAAAGAAGCAGTCACACTAACCTTTGACACCCTGTTAATAACGAAAGGAGCACCTAACCACTGTAGAAAACTAATTTTTCATAATAATGGCAACTCTCAGGTATTTCTCCAGTCCCCTAAGCTCAAGGAGTGCTCCCCCTGACATTCAGCCCTGTGAGGACATACCAGGAGGACTGGCGAGGTGCATACGTATTATCTACATTCAAAAGAATCCTGCAACCTCCTTTAATTTGGGGCACCTCATAGTATCTGTTACTCTACTTTTTCATTAGTCACATCTCCAGGATCTTTTCTACTCCTACAGAATGATGAGTCTGGAAGTCAGAAACCAGAGACCTGCATCCACATAAGATCTCTGTGAGTTTGTACACACACAGTAACTCCAAGGAGAGGACAACTGGTCTACCTATGTGTAGAGCAGCTTCAGGGACGTGACCCTGAGTAGGAACCTGCAGACCCCACAGGAAGTGGTACCAGAGTCAATGAGTCCTCCAGGGGCAATGAGTATAACCATCTTCACTTTGTGGGCAACAGGGCAGTGGCCAGTCATGAAGTTCCAATGGGCTCCATTCACCTTGGTGACATGTTAGCGCCACTGTAGCAATGACAGTTTGAGTGTTACAGTAGACAGTGCCTGAGGACTGGCATCAACACCTGTGATTGCAGGACCAGCATCAGTGGCAGAGCTGTGGAACCTTCATTTTTATTTGCTGCTCTGCACCTGGTCCCATCTGGTAATTCTAGGAAAATATTGATTGCATGAAGAAAAAGCCTTAATTATTTGACATACGCTATTTAAGATAACAGGTGTTACATAATACATTGGAAGAGTGTTTTCATCCAAATGGTTCATTTTTGTAAAGATTTTGCACTTGAGGTTGTATGGTTCATTTATCTGTGAAATTTACTTACGTGGACCAGCTCATTCTCTGACAGAGTCAGATAAATAAGTTGTTGCTCTTACAGTACAGAGGTGATCCCTGAACACACTTGATTAAAGATGGATTCAAGAAAGGCTTGTGTTAAGAACCACTCTTGGTCCAAGTAGGAACAAAGGGACTTCTCTTTTCAATAATTATCTATTGAAGTTGGGCCAGATTTTGTGAAGTATTGATTTTCTTGCCCAATGCCTCTTTTAAAAATTCTTATTATTCTTCTTGTCCATCCTTTGTAGAGCCTTACTGTTCAAAATGTAAATTTATGTCTGATTTCCTCTGTAGCATAAATATGCAAGTTCTAAAATTAGTAGAGTTGCCTCAGAAAGTCATCTTGTACCGTGCACGAGGGAAAGCAAGCATTTAACCGCTTCACAGCGGGCTGCCTTCTCCTGCTCCTGGCCTGCCTCTGCCATTCTTTGATACTACCGTGGACTATAAAATTAACAACTGAGTATTATGATACTCTGCAGGGCATCATGCATCTGGCCCAAGGATACATGTTGAGTTGCGATGACATGGATAAGTAACTGCAAATAGAGATCAGATTCCTAAATTAGATTGGTTTTTCTTTTTCTTTTTTTTTTTTTCTTTTTTTTTTTTTTTTGGCAACAGAGGCTCTCATATCCAATTTGCATACTGTACATTATCAACCCAAATGCTAACAAAATGTGCCCTGAGCAAATTGTTGCTTTGAGTAGCAAAACGAAGTCAGAGAAATAGTAGTGGGAGAATTTTAATGTACATGTCTCATGTCATAAATATTTGGACATGCTATCCCATTAAAATATTGGGTTTTCTTTGTTCAGGGTTTTTTTTAAAGTGAGGAATCTGAGTTTCAGACTGGGTACTTCACTTCAGAGGCTACAGCAGAAGAGAGGGAGTTTGATGACTATGAAGATCCCTAATGAAGCTCAAAGCACAGATGACAATGTGGATGAGTCTTACTGAAAAACCATATTGGCAAGAAAGACTTCATTCTCAATTCCAAGATGAGTAGTATATCATTGCTTAAAAATTATGCGGATCTCAGAAACTAGGTTTGAGGTTTTTGTGATTTGGATAGATATCCCCTGAAGGTCCATATGTTAAAGGTTTAGGCACCACAGGTGGCCAGGCTAGGTCCCTGGGGCCATATCCTTGAAGGGTACATTGAGATCCTTGCCCCTTTCTCTCTTTTCTTCCCATCTGCCATGCAGAAAAGTTTGCTCCAGTGCACTCTCCCTGACATTTTGCTACAGACCCAAGCATAAAGAACAATTAACCATAAACTGAAATCTCCAAAACCATGAGTCAAAATAAACCTTTTCTTTTTTTAGTTGATTTTCTCAGGTATTTTGTTACAGTAGTGGAAAATTGACTAACAGAAGATAAAAAGAAATGTATGTACTCATACATACATACACACACACACACACACACACACACACACACACACACACATATGAAAAATGCATTGGTTAATTATGGTGCAGGCTTGGTTTAGACAGCCAATATGTCTTTGCTTGCTTTTTAGGGACAAACAGCAGCAAACAGAATTCCTGGAAAGTTTCCATTTCTTTAGACAAGAGAGTTATGTTCTTTGTCAGTACATAAGAAGCCTTGTAGTACCATCTATTTTCCCCCAAGAAATGGATTATAACCTTAATCCAAAAAGATATCCTAAAGTACATTTAGAAAATCCATACTTTAGACTCAGATACAGATATCTTATAGAAATACAAAGCTTAAAGTAATAAAGACGGGCCTTCTAAATAGTCCCCCATTTTAATTTCCAGAGCTAACAAGTGGGGCATGCTTTGCAGAGATACTCCAAGAAAAGAAAGGAAGTCCCAAAACATAATTGTTCCATCTATCACTTTCATCTATGACTGTCACAGTGCAAAGACCTGCAGCAGCTCTTTCTGTAGGACCTTCAATGAATAGGAGGGTCCTATAAAGTCTGGAGAAGGAATCATTATTTCCCTGAGATTCCTCCAAGATCTAGAGGAGTAAAGTGAATGAAGAGGAGGCAAAGATGAGGGTGATGTCATCCTTTGTTTGGTGGGATGGAGGACAGCTTCGATATGGTCCCAAAGCAATTCATTCCAATGTATCTTTATCCAAGTATAATTTTAGTAAGTTAAAAGCATGAGTTTATCAGATACAAAATAAATTCATAACAAGAATATATTTAACTCATCAATGAGAAAATTAGCAGCATGAGAAAGGTGATTCAAAGCAGAATCCATATACCTTATAGTGCAGTGAAAGAACAAACTCTGTGATATGTTTACTAGGTTACATGTACTTCCTAGTTTAAAAAAAAAAACCAACTGCAACTTTGTGACATCTTTTTTTTTCTCTCTCTACAGGATAAAATCTACATACTCAGGACATATATTTTCACACTGGTTTGACCTAATCCAGAGTAAACAGCAAATCAAAGTTAAAATGCATCCCCAGAAGAATTAAAGAAGACAATGTTCTGTTACTGTAATGAGAAAACAAGTGGTCATCCATTTTTTCTTATTTTCAAATTCTAGCTTATTTACTTAGCATCTAAGTTATCTAGATCACTTGGATTATCTCTTCAGAAGTACTTTTCTTAAAAAGTGATTTAAGAATGTTATAGTGATTCATCATCTGAAATATGTCTCTTATCTTTGAAAGCCCCATTCAAGAATCCCAATAACTTCCACACTAGAATTAATTGCTACCCTCTTTGTGTGCTCTGCAAATTTTATTATAACAGCAGTTATCATAACTCACTTCTGTGTCTGTTTTCTCCCCACATGAGTATGAGTTCTCTGATACAAAGATTAGATCTTCAGAATTTTAGTATCCCTAAAGCTCCTTTTACACACTACATTGAACACTGTACTCCCTAAAATCGTTATTCTTGATTGTGAACAAGGACCAAATTTATAGTAATTTTATATAGTACTTTTTTTGAGGGGGGGGGTGTAGTACTAACTGCTCCAAAACATGGTCAGTTACTAGCACATTTTTCAATGGGGCAGGATGACCAGCAAAGTGTTACCAGGAATTAGTGAAATAAATTCTAACACATATTAAACTGCAGAAACCATAGTCACCTCAATTAACTTACAATATTTGTAATTACACATACCACCTCTTAATTGGTTTAAATTTATTCTTCATTTTCTCCTAAGGACTGTTGTCAGCTACAACTCTATGCGGCAAACACACTCTTATCCAGGATTTAGAAGGCAAGCATACCTTAATTAACAGATCTTACGTCCAAGTCCAATGAATACTAAACTCATTTACATTTCAATAAAATTAAATGTACATGTTTACACAGTCCTTTATCTAAATGCCAGCTGTGAATTGAAACATTTATTTCATTTTTCCCTTGGTTTCCCCTTATTTAACTTATGGTAGGTTGCATTGAGGCTGAATTATCCATAAAAAAAGAGAGTTCTAAAGTTAAGTTCTTGGCATTTATTCAATGTACCAGGATGGAAATACTAAAGTTTTAGTGGGAATGACATCTGAGTTTCTGCAATGCTGCAGATTTTTCCAAAAGATGGAAGCCAGGATCAGTGAAACTAAACTCTGGTTAAGAAAGGTCAAATCCAGCTGAAAACACTTTGTGATATTTTTGTCAAATGGCTTCTTGAATACACAATATTATGTTTAGGTTTCCAATACTATATCTAGGCTGTGCACAATAAGTTAAGGTCTAAATTTTAAGGGCAGCATTTAATCCATACCTACTATTAATATCGATAATCACAACTTAATAGTTTAGTGTTTAGATAAATAACCAACATTTTTAGAAGAAACAAAGAAGAAAAAAAATACATTGAAAAACATTTCAATGTGCTTTTGCATGTATGTTTAAAAACTTACTTAGTAGCCATAAGTGGTTAGAAGTATATAAGGAAGGAAAAGAAAGTGCTACTTCATTGAGTCAAGGACATATAATGAATTAAGCAGGTGATGTTGGTCCTGTTCTAGGTTCTATCGCTAAAAAATTAG
>PVLC010006592.1:40000-52500 GCA_004027655.1 Graphiurus murinus | reverse complement strand
AGGAATAACATGGTTTCTGATTTAAATAATCCCTGTGGTTAGTGTATTAGGAATGTGCTGCCATTTACAAAAGGAGGAAACCAGAAATATAAGTAGGGAGACTGTTATAATAATCTAATAATCCAGTGGGAGTGAGGGCGATGCTGGGAGGTGGCTGTCTCTGTACTTCTGCTGGGTGTGAAGCCACTAAAATTTCCTAGCAGATACAATTTTGTGTGTGAGAAAGAGGAACCACGGGTTAAAGACGATAAATGCTTTATCGTCTGGAAAGATAGAGTTGCCATCACGTGAGAAGGCGAATGGCTGTGGATGGGACAGGCTTTGAGTTTCGTCTGTGAAGGCATTCAGCTTAGATATTCAAGTTTGGATGTCTAAGTGTCAAGTTAATTGCAGAAGTCCAGGTTTAAAATATTACTTAGAGAGTTACTGTCATATAAATGTCATTCAAGCAATGAAATTGAATGAGATCACTAAAGAAGTGAATATAGGGGAGAGAAGAAGATTAGTGATCGGGGCCGGAGGCACTTCAGTATTAGCAGGTCAGAGAGAAAGAGGGAAATCCAATAACAACCAAAAAGTCTGATAAGAGGCAACCAGTGAGGTAGGTGAGTTAGAAAACCAGGAGAATATACTTTCCTGAAAACCAAGTGGGAAAAAAAATAAAGTTTCTAGGGAGACACATGATTATGTGTGTCATATGATGTCAATAAATCAAGTGAAGGAGGAGAGGCTCACCAACAACTGAATTTAGTAAGAAGAAAGTCATGGAAGATATTAGCAACAGGTTTTTTTGTTTATTTGTTTGTTTTTGTTTTTTTGTTTTGTTTTGTTTTGTTTTTGTGGTACTAGGGATTGAACTCAGGGGCGTTCTACCTTTGAACTATACCCCCAGCCCTATTTTTTATTCTTTGTATTGACACAGGGTCTCACTAAGTTGCGGAGTGCCTCATTAAGTAGCTGAGGCTGGCCTCGAACCCAGATCCTCCGGTTTCAGCCTCCCAAATGCTGGGATTACAAGTGTGCGACACCACGCCCGGCTGCAAGAGGTTTTCCAGAGAAAGTGAAAAGAATTTTCATTGAAGATGTGGGGCCAACACCTAATGTTAAGAGAAAATGGATGAGAGAGGAATTGGATGCACAGAGAATAAGGAACTCTTTGGGGGAGTCTTTGCTGAAATTTGTAACAAAGGAATAGGGCATTGGCAAGGAGAGTTTGGTTAAGAGAATGATGATTCTTTTAAAGATAGAAGTTAAACATCATGTTTAAATGTTGATTTCAATGTTTCAATAACACAAAAAATAGTTTACTATAAAGAGAGATGAGAATACAATGTGCCATGCCTATGAGTAGGCAAAGAGAGACAGAATTTAGATCAGAAGTAAACAGTCCTTAGAAGGGGATTCAGGTTGGAGAGGGGAAAGTATAAATGTCTCTTTAGGGAGGAATCATGAAAAAAATAAGTGAGAAGTCGGAGGTAGGGTAATAGACATGCCAGAGTAATGAGATGGTAGGATTAGGAGATGTTTTGTTTTGTTAAGAAAGTGTCACAAATTCAATGAGCTGACATTTAATATATGTGGGTCAAGCTAGGAGAAACCATTGGAGAGTTCCTTTTATGATTGAGTAACCCCGAGGCTGCAGTTAGAAATAAGAGGAGTATAACACAGTGGAAGCAACTGGCGAACTGTCACCTCTGGTGCTAGGGAAATGAAGGGAAGGAAGAGACATAGGAGAGGACTCAGAGTGAAGAGGGCACAGAGTGTCCCGTTTCCTCTTTACCACCCCCACCACGCCCCAGCTTTGAAAGAAAAAGGAGGCTGTCCAAACGTTCAGACACAGTGCAGGACTTCAAAGGCGAAGGACTTTTGCTCTCATACATTTAGGGTATTCCAAGCACACATAGGTAAAGGGTTTCAGCTCTCTGTTGGAGAACCACACATGGAAGGATTCTGCTAACAACTTTTGTATAGGAACAGGGAATCAAGTAGTCTGCTTTTACCATAATATGTGGACAGGACCAGAAATATGTGCGAGTTCAACTGAAGAGACTCTGCCGAGATGGGCTGTCCTAGATACTCACTACAGCCTGGGCCAGAGAGGAGGCACAGCCAGACCCTAGAGACCATTTCCAGTGCCATGGAAGCTGAGCCAGTGCTGAGTCAGCAAAAGATCAATGATTTTTGAAGAATCCAAGAAAAAAGAACCCAACCCCATTACTCCAGCAGAAACCCCAGGAAATCGATTTTATGCTCAAAGACCAGCATGTGGTCCATGGAGCTCAATTATTCCAACACCACAGTGTCATATAAGCTTCTGATTTAGACTTTTCTATGAATCCATATATAAAATGTCATCATCAGAGCAGAGGGATAGTGAGAGAAATCTGAGAGTCAATAGTTTACCCGGTGACAGTGAAAACCATCTAAAGGTAAGACCAGTGCTCAGCTGGTCACCTCCCCTCTTGCGTTTGCACAGGCTGTAGAGAGGAAGCATGTCTTCTGTGGGTTCAAGGGGACCCTCTGAATAGTTGGTGATTAGTTGGACCATGCTAGAATAACCATTAAATATTTTGAATCTTTCTATCTCAAGTCTACCTTCTAAATTGTTGTATTCTGATAAGTTGTGACCTAATTGAAACTAAAAGTAATTTCCCCTCATTCTCAGGTTAGTTGGAAACAAAGTAAATGAGGTCGGTTTCCTCTGCATTACATCATATTTAAAGGGTGGTTAAAAGAAGTCTAAAATCTCACTGCAAGTAATACTAGTCTAGGAAAAGTATGGGTGCCGAGATGGTTCAGACTGCAAGGAAATCCAAGAAGTATTTACTTCATTATTCATTTGATATGTATCTACTGGGTGACTCCTACCTATGCATGAGTCATGGCTTACAGATAAGAAGAATATGTCAATTAGAGCTCTCTAGAGAAACAGACCAATAGAACATACATACATAGACAAGCAAAAGGAGATTTATTATGGGAATTTGCTCACACTATGATGAAAGCCAGGAATCCCCATGCCAGGCTATCCCCAAGCTGAAGGGAAAGCCACAAAAGTCAGTAGTCTAATTCAGTCTGATTCTGGAAGCCTTAAAACCAGAGGACTTGAGAGTATAACTTTCAGTTAAAGGTCAGAGAAGGATGGGAGGCAGGGAGCTACCAGTGACAACCTCTGAGTCCAAAGACCTGAAGAACAGGATCTGGGATAACCAAGGGCAGAAGATGAATGTCTCAGGTCAAGCAAAATCAAGGTTATCTTTCCTCTTCAGTTTTGTTCTACTTTGATAAAACTGATCTTCTATATTCAATCCTGTAATTTTTTCTTTCTTTCTTTCTTTCTTTTTTTTTTCAGTACTGGGGATTAAACCCAAGGACATTCTACTCCAAGCTATACTCCCAGCCCTATTTTTTATTCTTTATTTTGAAACAGGTCTCATTAAGTTGTGGAGGGCCTCACTAAGTAGCTGAGGCTGGCCATGAATCTGCCATCCTCCTGTCTCAGCCTCCAAGTACTGAGATTACAAGTGTAAACTACCACGCCTGGCCAGTCCAGTAATTTAAATGCAAATTTCTGGAAGTCCACTCACAAAGAGACCCAGAAATAATATCTTCCAGCTATCTAAGGATCCCTCAACTCAGTATGATTGACACATGAAATTACTCATCACAAAGAAACCAAGGTACTATAAGGTACCAAGATATGGTTTCAAGTCTAGGAGGTAAAATCCTGAATGTAAGTATACTTAGTTTCTAGTTTGTAATGTTTGCGTCACTATCAAGCAGGAAAGTTGGGTAAAAGATGAATGAGTTATTCTGTTGGGCAATATGAACTATATAATATAAAAGTATTCACAGTAATTAAAAGCAGGAATCCTTACATAATCATCTTTATCCTCTCTGTGACACTTTTATTTTGAGGTTATAGTCCTTAACTAATGTGCTCATTTCAGCTACTTTCCTCCCTTTAATATCAGATCTGTAAACTTTATATGATTGCATATTGGTCAATGGTTTGGAGAAAACTGTAAAATGTACTGCATGTTTTTTATACAATTTGAAAAACTCTTTACTTCACAAATAGAGATCATTTTTTATTTAAAAAAATGAAAACACCGAATATATTTGACATGTATTATAACATAATGATGTTTCAAATAACAAAAGCTAATGTGGTTTAAGGAAAAGATATATAGTTTTTAGATTTTATTGAGACTAAGTTCACCTAATTGTAAATGAAAGTAGCAACCTAGTGAAAGAATGAGCAAAAAAAAAAAAAACCTGAATCAAACTTGAAAGTGATATTCTGTACGAGATTATAAGCACCTCTCCAGTGTGCTAAATTCATGGTTCCAGAGGGATGAGTTTTTCTAATTTATTTATTTTCTTTTTCATGTTTTTATTGACAAATATTTACATACACTGAAATGCATAGACTTAAAGAGTGCAGTTTGGTGAGTTTTGATGAACTTACATATTTATATAACCAAGACCCCAATCAAGATATGGTATAGAGCTGGGGATGGGGCTCAGTGATTGAGTGCTTGCCTAGCATGTGCAGGACCAGGATTTGCCTCCCTGCAACACACACACACACACACACACACACACACACACACACACACACACGAATATTCCGTTACCTGAAAATGTTTCTTTGATTCTTTTCTACTCAATCACTCCTACCTACCAAAGGAAACCACTGTTCTGATTTCTATTTCTATAAATTAGTTTTAACTCTCTAGAACTTCATGTAAATTAAATCATACACTCAGAACTCTTGTTTCTGTCTCCTTTTGTTCAACATAGTCTTCGTGTGATTTCTTTGTTGTTGCATGTGTTAACAACATATAGATATGTTCCTTTAATTGCTGGTTTTCCAAGGCTCAGACCATTTTGCATTCCCAAGGATTTCAATGGTACCATAGCTTCAACAACACTTGGTATGCTCCGTCTTTTTTATCTTAGATATTCTAGTGAATTCACAGTGGGAGGTCATTGGGCAACTTTTCATGTGCTTATTGGCTATTCATTATATCTTATTTTGTGAGGTGTCTGTCCAAGTCTTTGCTTATTTTTAATTATGTTGTTTGTCCTTTGATGATTCACTCTAGGAATTATTTTTATTTCTTGACTATCAACCTTGTCAAATACATGGACTGTGAAAATTTTCTTTCAGTCTGTAGATCACTAGTTCATTTTCAAATATTTTCTCCCACTTAGCAGCTCATCTTATAATTTTATTAATATTGTCTTTTGATGAACAGATTTAATTTTTTTTATTCTATTTGGCTTATTACAACATCACATGCAAGGCATGTAACTATGTTCCGGTAGAGAATAAGAATCAAGTCCTCACTTCTAGGCAAACAGCTGGACTAGGAGAGGCTAAATAACGTGTCTAAAGTTGGACCCCATATTCTATCAATGTCTATCCTAATTCCAAGTTTATGTTCTTTTCACTGTAAAACATAGATTCCTATTGAGAAAGAGGAATGATTTATTTTCACCCAGAAACTCTGATACAATTCTCCGTGACATTGTATTTTTTAGGTCCCAACACCTGGTACCATAAAAGCTACAAAAGTAATCAGCCACATTAACTGAAATACAAAGTAGATTTTTCTCCTAAAATTAACCCCCAGAAAAGAAGTCATTTCCTATGTGAGTTTTAACAAAATCTATTACATTACAGAGGACACTGCCATTTACTTTCTTTTGAACCATGTAAGTACTATTTGGAGCAAATATATTAGTCTGAAAGAACCTTCTAGTTTTAATACTTATAAGGTCCCTCTGGTAAATCTGTCTTTTAAAAAATGCTAAGAAAATAGCATTCACATTTAGTTATCATTTCTGTGGAGATAGATCCAACTCTTATATTAAGAGCAATGATAAATACTATATAGATAAAACCACAAATCCCTGAATTTTCATTGTTAAAGACAGTGAAAGGTTAGATCTTGTTAAATTAATAACAAACTGAGGTCATTCCTAGATGCCCAGAGACATTTATCCAGCAGTTGGCACCACTACCCAGATTCCATCTAGTTGGTATGGGCATAAATCTCTAGAGTAAAAGTCAGCAAAGTGTGGCCTCCAGAACACAGTTATGCACTTTGTTTATGTTTGTTGGTCTGCTTTCATAAAAAGACAGAAGATCTGAGTAGTTGCAACAGAAACTATATAGCCAACCCCAGAATATTTCTTCTATGATCCTTTACATAAAAAGTTTTCTAACTAGCCCTCAAATAGGGAAAAAGGGTGTAGTAAAGACACTTTTTTATTATATTCCCACTCCGGAAGTGATGCTCTGTGCTTCTGCTAGTAATGTCCTGGAAAGAATTGGTCATGTAGCACACACCATCTGGTTGGAAAGGGCTTGGAAAATATAACTTCGGCCAGAAGGCTACTTTCTAGCAATTGTTGTGAACACTGTTGTGAGCTACTTCCCCTGCAGTTGTGATCTTAAACAAGCCTTTTAAAGATTTATTGAGAAAGCAAGAGATATCACATATATGCACACTCAGGATGAATAGAAATCCAAATGTCCTCAAACTGGGGCTTAAGATAAAATTTCCAGTGATGGCTCCACACACAGACTCTAGACAAAGAAGGAGAAAGCTTAAATGAGCAAAGAAGGTGACCTAACTGAAGATGGTGGGGAATGGGGAGGGAAGCACCCTAATGCACATGATGTACATTCAGAAACATATCAAAGTCAATCACTAAGCCAAACAAGAGAAGAAGGGAGGAGGAGGCAATGGGTGGGAATTGGGGAAGGATTAAATCAGAGATGTGTGCATGTACGCCTCTACCAGCTTGTACATCATTAAGATGTGTGATAAACAATAAAAAATACTATACCCATTTTAAAAAAATTGCAGTAACTCACACTAGACAGAAAGATAAAGTGGCAAGGAATAAAAATTGTGTTAGATGTAAATGTTGCAGAGATGGCAAAGACACCGGTATAAAAAAAAAAACTGTGAGTACAGAGTTTGATTAAAACTGTTTTATAAATGCTAGTGTAAAACAGCATTTCCCAATTAATCTATAGTGTGTACCACTAAAATGTGTGGCTCAACTTAAAAATTAAATGTAGGTAGACATTTGACTACATCATCTACATGTCCAAGATGGATGACCCACACAGTGCTAATGTCACATGGCTTATTTAGAGTTGAGATCTGTTGGTGGTCATATGCAAGTGAAGGAATAGCAGACAGCCAGGATCCTCCAAATTCCCACTGTCATTCTGCACAGACAGAACTGAGTGTCGGTAAAGACCCCTCCAGGTGCTGGAATCCTAGCACCACTGAGCTTCATATACCGACAGGCTAGCCCAAGAGAAGGATCATCTGGCCTTTTGTGACACAATATGAGAGCTTTTAAGGCCAAGAAATAGTCTTAGGCTGTATCCTTGGACCACCTTTAAGAGAATAATCGTTGAAATATCAAGCCAGGCTCTGATATCAGACCACAAAGAAGAGAATGAGAAGTTCTCAGGGTCATATCTCAGAGACCAAAGACTTTTCTCTCCTGGTGCTCAAGATAGCCAAAAACCTTCAGGGGACAATATTGTCATTACAAAGACAGGAGGGTCGCCACAGTATTTGAGTCCCTGTGGTCTGTATGAATGGAGGCTGTCTTTTCAGTAATGCAGAAAGGTGAAAATTAAAGGTGTTTCATATAAATTGAGGTCATAATTTTGGTAAAGGATTAAGGAGTTGTGTTATACTAAAAGTTCTGAGCTTTGTCTCTTCTTTGCATGAAGTTGCTTTCCCCCTCATTCCAGATACAGTTGCTAGTTTTCCCCTTCATCTTTAATATGTCTGCCATAACTCTGTGCCTACGTAAATTCTTTCTTGGGTGACTTTCAGAATTAAGAGTCAAAGACAGAGCAGTGGCTTAGTGATCTGGGCATAGTTTCCTATTCCCTAAATCCTAGATCATAGTGCTCAGATATTTGTGTATAAATGAACTAAATTAAAGAAATAGCCATTTCACAATGAATCCCAAAATCAACACAAACCGTGTCATTGTTGTGCTATTTTACAGTATGCTACAGAGGCCATTGTGCTTTTTGTATATTTAAGGATAGTTCTTTCTCCCTTCCATCTAGACCTATCTTCTATTGCAAAATAAAGGTAATGCAGCCGCTAATACTCTTTGCAATTTCCTAATATGTACTAGAATTTGTATCTCAGCCCAGGATTCTCTGAAGAGAACCATAAGTAGATGGCTTCTGCCCCTATGACACTAAGGTCCAGTCTTCAAAACTTTAAGAAACTGAATGTGGTTGACCCACTTTGGGTGAGTAATCCACACCTAGATGGTGTGTGATGATCAAGAGGACAAGATTCATAGGACAACCACAGTTGCCAGGGCATTTCAGGAAAGAGGCAGGGTAGAGATGACCCATGATTCAGTCAAGCACCAAGAGAGGAGATGGCTACACAAGAGACTGATGCCTTAGGGTCCTTCACATCGAATAGGAATACCCTGCTTTGTTAATCAACCTGTTTCAAATGTTCCCTTTTCACCAATTCTCAGAAAATTGTCCTTGGTTTTCTAATTCCAGTAGGCTTCCCCAATCAGAATGAACACTCTGAGTTACTGGATCCTGCTAGTAAACGATATTATCCTCAGGACTGACAAAGGACATTTCCTGGGGCGATGGCCTTTCCCAAATCCTAAGCTCTATTCTTTCTCAAACCATTGGCAATCTTCCACTGGCCACATTGTCAGTATATTTATCCATTATCCCCTAAAACAAATAGCAATTTTGTGTCTCTTAGGTGAGCCATAAAATTATACTTTGCTACTTATTAAAAACTACTTTCTTAAATATATATTTATTTAACAATTATAAATATCAATTATAACACAAGTCCTCCACACAGTATGTCCCACAAAAGTCATAAATAAGACCTTGTTTATCATGTGTTCACCAAATATAAAGAGTTTGAACATGATGTAAGTGGCCCCAGTTAATTCCACATAATGTAAGATTGTATAATCTAATGTCCTACATACAGCCTTTGTGAATAAGGCATTGAAGAAATATTTGTAAACTGGATTTGATCTCTTCTAGAGGAGATAATATATTACTGAAAATCATAGCATGCAATTACTACTGCTTAAAAATGTTATTACCTTTTTCTAAGGCATACTTTCCAATTTTATATATATATACGTATATATATATATATAATTGGTTCATATATATGCACAGAAATATACATATATTTATTTACATATGCATCTATACATGAAATATGTACATACACAAAACATATGTTCTTTTGCATACATACACACACACAAATAGTATTCCTTTTCTAACCTTATATAAAACCAATCCACATATTTCACCTTTAACAAATTCATTGCGTATTCATGTTCACATTAGTTATGTTAATGTCCTAGAAGTCTTCTGTCGTTTCAAGGAGTAATTCTGAAGCACAGAGCTCAAATCTCAAAACTACACACCTGCAAATTTCAAGTTCGATATAAATCTTCCACTCCATTTCGCCAATTTATGGAATGACAAAAACAACATGGTGTACAGGGAGAGAATACAGGAAGAAGATCCTCACTGACTTTGAAATACAGATCCCTAAACATATGCTCACTAAAGCCCAGGAAAGACAAAATCCTCCTTGGGCATTTGCAAAGGAAACTCCTTTGGCTGGCATGACAGAGACTACGGATATACCACTGACTTAAAATATTTTATCCTTACAACAATGCCATTGCTATCTAATCCATCAAAGGGCCTGAAATGTCATAAAGTCTGACCTAGGCCTTTGGGGAGAATTTAACCTGCTCATTGCAAATTAGAAAAATAGCAAAACTGAGCTAAGTCTAATCCTTAATATTAAAGCACTTTCTGCTTCCACCTCTTAGCCAAAAAGCTGCTTTATAATATTATTGATTTCCAATCTTATTAAATTATCCTCTCCAAATTTGATTTCGATAACTTTCAGCTTTATCTTGAAGACCAAATAACACGAAGGATATGATAGCACAAAGATTTCGGAAAGCTGAAAAAAGTGGAACAGGGGAATCGCATAAGTAAAGAAAGTGAAATCCACTGAGGAGTCCGGAGAGAAGAGTTTCTCCCATGGTCTCTGGCTTTGATCAACTCTTACACCCTTTCCTCTTCACTGGGTACACAAAAGATGCGTTCCCCAAAACATATCTTCTGAATACTCAATAAGCATAGAAATTAGTAAGTCTTCAGTGAAAGAGATTTTCCTGTTTTGAATTTAATATTAAAACTTGGAAGAAAATTAAAACAGATCTAGCTCTTCCTACTTTCATTCCATAGTATTTCTAAAACCAGTCCTACAGTGCTGTGGCTGGCAGCGTCCTAGCCTAGCCTTTATCAACTCCACTTAGCTTTATCGTACTAGATCTCTAACTGCTCACTTCTCAGATCTCTTCTTTCGTCAATAGCTTTTGCATTTCCAGCTATTACCTACCCTCACACTCGACTATTAGCATGTCACAGCGATGAGCCAATTAGCTAATATATAATATCAAATTCCTTTTTCTTTCATGTACTTTCTATTTTCAGGCACACCTGACATTTATATAACAGAATTCCTCCTTTCTAGCAAGCCCTATTATATGTCACAATAAAATTGCTCTTAGAATCTCTCTTACCTCTGTCCTGAATGTTCTTTCTCTGTCCACTTTTCCAGTCTAAATCCCTGTGTTTTCCAGGGCTGGGTTCACTGACCATGCTCTCTACAAAGTATTATCCTAGTTGAATGATGGATGTTTCCAGTTTCCAAATTACTGGAATAACTTTGACATAAACAAGAAAGGTCTTTGCTTGGGTCTTTGAGCCTTAGAAGGATTCTGTGTATCACACAAACACATTCACTACAGAACACAAGAGTAGAGTGTCACTTACTCAGTGGACAGGACTAGCAAAGGGCAGCTCACAACCTAATTATCAATTTTTGTAACTAACACTTTTCTGGTCCTTACAGTAACTACGTCCACTTTTCTTTCCCTATAGAGCATTTGACAATAGGTAAGGATCGGCAAGGTTTGATGTGAACATTTCTTTAGAGCACTTGGGCATTAGAGTGAAAAGACAAGATAAATTAACATGTCAAAACCTTACTCCCCATTTGCATGATTGCAATGGAGTCTTGCATAGCAAAGTATCATTTCCCAGGACTGCCCACTGGCCCTTTCTTTGCCGCTTCAATTACTGATCCAATTTCTAGTTTTGGAAGTATCCATAATTTAGCATGGCATTTGCAACAATTACCAGCAGTGGCAAGAAGCTTTTTGCAATATTAAGAAGCTCATATTATTCATAAATTGATTTATAAGAAGTACATTTTGGTAGATACAGCAGGCATGCAATAAGATACAAATTGTTTGCAGGAGCAACTAGATGGACATTGTATGTCAAAATTAAAAACATTTAATAAGACATAATGCAATTTTAAAATAAATTAAAATTTTAACTTTAAATATTTGTAGCCTGCTTAATGAATACTACCTTTCCCCTTTGGCTTCTATAGTTCTGATACTTTATTTTGAGAGTCTTCTTTTGATGTTTAAAAGAAATTGATATGCTGCAAATGCAAATATAGGTATAGAATCATGACTATCTGTACAGAAAAAATAAACCTAAATAAATATTTATTGCAAAAAAAACCTCTTGGCCTAAGTTTTTTTATATTCATTAATTATAATTTGCAGAATTTATAATTATCTCTTTGTTATAATAGTCAATTTTGAATATGTTAGGATAAAATAACTTTTTGAAAAGCTTGATTTATGTTTTAATAAAAATATGTTCAAATTTAGTTTACTAATGTAATTTTTCTTTGTATTTGGGATTGAACCCAAGGGCATTCTACCTCTAAGCTACATCCTCAGGCTTTTTATTTTTAAATTTTGAAATAGGGCCTCTACGTTGCTGAGGGTCTCACTAGGTTGCTCGAACCTGTAATCCTGTCTCAGCTTCCCGAGAACTAGGAGTCCAGGCATGTGTCATAATGCTCAGCTATTTTTTAGTGTTTTAAATAATTACCGTAACCAGAAAACAAAGCATGTGAAGATCTTAATTGTGAATATCTAATTAATGGTTTTGCTGAAATAAGAATAAATCTTCTGGAATACACATAATAGATTAATTATATACATATTTATTTTATTATCACCTAAACACTAACCACACTATTAAAAAACATAAAGCACACTCAATAATAACTAAAATCAGTCATCATTGGTATTCTATCCAGTTCCAGTTATATGAAAACTAAAGTTTTGCACAAATGTCTTCATTCCATCAGAAAATACTCTTTGCCAATGAAGGAGAGAAAACAGTTCATTTAATAGCTCAATAGTTTCTTCTATAATTTTTAAAAATTAACATATTGTAGGTGGATCTGCATTTGCATTCTTACCTTGAAACTTGTAATTATTGAACCTGGCCATAAAAATATTAACCCAAACAAGATCTAAAG
>PVLC010006592.1:0-35000 GCA_004027655.1 Graphiurus murinus | reverse complement strand
TACAAGAGTGCGCCACCACGCCTGGCTTCCTTTCTTCTTAAAAGAATTATTTTCTTCTATGTGCATGCATATATCACTTTGAACCTTACTATGGGGTATAATCACAATGCACCAATAAAAGTATAAAAAAAGAATTGTTTTTTCCATTTCATCATGCCAATACATTTGTAGAAGCAAATTACTTATAGGAAACGTGTGTTTTGTTTGAGTAAGGCCCTTTTGAGATTTTAGATTTATGCATATACAATAAATGTCTCATGCTGGACTTGACTTTTGACAAATCTATCACTCTACCTCTCATTTGATATTTCATAGTTTCTGTTTCAGTAGACACTTAATTGCCATATCATAGATATAATTTACACTTAATATTTACCACAAATACAATAATATTTTGTTCTTGTCTGAAAAACAATGAACAGAGCAACTTGGACCACTAAACATTATTATTCCCAAGTAAGTTACATCAAAATCTGTGTGCAACTTTGCCAGAAAGTTAAATTGCATGTTATTATATTTTACCACAAAAATGCATATTTAACCTTGAAAACTGTATGTTATTGCAAAAACATTTGATGCTTGCAGAATTTCTAACATACTGTGACTAATAAAGAACAGCAAAGGCCCCCTAGAACCTTCCTCCAATGAAGTAATGGAGCAATACATTCCCATGACCAAGCTAATTATTACTGTAATTAAAGACATCATAAACTCCTCCTCCTAAAGGAAGATGGCTGTTATAGGCAAAAATTCTCTAAAACATTGAGAAGCTGGTTCTGCACAGATATATGAAGAAGATAGTCCATTGAAAAAGGAGAGAGCTGAAACAGAGTAGTAGCCAAATGTGTATTGTTGTTTTGTGAAATTGAGGAGATTGAACTAAGCATCTTAATTTTATAAATTATTTGCCTCTTGCTTAAAAGAACCAAAAGGGAAACTTGCCTGAAAAAAAGAAGTATCCTTTGATTTTGCAAAATTCCTGATGAAGCATCATACTTATTCTGGCTATAAACTTGCCATGCATTCTATAACTGGTAAAATCATTTACCTGTTTAAGAAACAAAATAATAAAATAATAAGTACAGGGTAGTATGCTTGCTTAAGCTGAAATATGCCTATGTGACTATTTATACTAGTTCTTCCTGAAAATATGATGTTATCCATCACAGACCCAAAACACCTTAGCTCCACAAACTTCACCCTGCCTTATCTCCTTCACTAAAATCATTTACTAGTTGACGAAAAGCATAGTAAAATGAGAAACATATGGTTTCACACTGGTTAAAATAGGCCAAATGCCCTAATACTGAATCAGTGGAAGAAAAGAGAAGCAAATGTCACTCATGATACATTAAAGTAATGGAGTAAGTCTGAATATATATGCTTGGATTTCGCCTAAACAAGTTTGAGCACTCAGTCTCCCATATTTCCATCACCAGTAGCCATGGTGAGGTATAGTAAATTAACTGTCATACAATTTCTTTTAAACAATTCAGATTCATTGACAGCTGACTTCGAGCAGCAGTTATTGGCATTAGCCAACATAAGCTCGCTATATGACAAAGTTGATGTGGGTAGAATTAGAAATCTTTAGCAGCACAATTAACAAAAGACAAATTATGTAACCAACCAAGATGTACATCAACAGATGAATAGATAGTGAAAATGTCGCATATACACAATGGAATTTTACTCAGCCATAAAAATGGCAAAATTACTAGCAAGGGTGTGGAGAAGTGAGAACCCTAATACGTTGTTAATGGGACTGCAAATTAGTGCAACCACTTTGGAAAACAATATGAAGGATCCTCAGAAGAATGGGAATGAACCTACCACACAATCCAGCAATACCACTCCTGGGTATCTACCCAAAAGAATAGAAACAAAACTACCAGACCGATGCATATGTATCCATGTTTATAGCTGCACAATTTGCAATTGCCAAACTATAGAACAAGTCAACATGTCCATCAATAGATGAATGGATTACAAAACTATGGGATAGGTACACAATGGAATTTTACTCAGCCATAAAGAAGAACAAAATCATGTTATTTGCAGAGAAATGGATGGAACTGGAAGAAAACATTATGTTAAGTGAGCTGAGTCAGTCACAAGAAGTAAAAAAATTGTATGATCTCCCTAATATGCAGAAGCTAGGGAGAAAGTGGGACATAAGAGAGACTCCAGATGAAGAAGGAGAAACTTTAGGTGAGCAAAGACAGTGACTTAATGAAGGTGATGGAGGAAGGGGAAACACCCTATTGCACATGATGTATTTTCACAAACATATCAATCACTAAATTGAACTTGAGAAGAAGGAAGGGCGAAGGAGTGGGGCGGGAATTGGGGAAGAGTTAAATGAGAAATGTGTCCATGTACACGTTTATCAGCTTGTACCTAACAAAGATGTATCATTACAATGCACTAATTAAAAATAAATAAAATTTTTAAAAATGGAAAAATTAGTCATTGAAGGAAAATGGATGAAACTAGAGAATATTGTGCTAAGTGAAATCAGCCAGTCTCAGAAAATCAACGGTGTAATGTTTTCTCCTCTATGTAGAAGCTAGAGAGAATCCAGGAAACAAAGGGGACTTTAGATAATTGAGGAAAGTGACCAGTAGACTAGAGGAAGGGGATAGAGGAGGGCAGTGTGGAAAGGGAAAAGGAAAAATCAATGATGAAATAATTCAAATTATGCTGCACCCCTGTGTGAAGGTATCGCTACCAATCTCACAGGAATGGGGAGGGGCAGATAGCAGAGTGAGAGCTGAAGGGAAACACACCCAGACCTATGAACATATTTTTTGCTGTGACTTTGAACCTCACTATGATGTATAATTACAATGCACCAATAAAAGTATTAAAAAAAAAAACTATGTAAGTAAAATTCTTCCAAGCTCTGGAGTCAGACAAGAACTGAAGCAGATTGTGAGTATGGTTGGAAAAAAAGATGATTTAAAACCCCAAGGAAGACTCAAATCAGAGTATTATAGTGATATATACATACCCATGCCTATAGCAGCACAATTCACAACAGCCATATTGTGGAACTAACCTAGGTATCCATGAACACATGAACAGATTACAATTATGGAATTCTACCCAGCGATGAAGAAGAACAAAATTATGCCACTTGCAGGAAAATGGATGGACCTGGAGAACATTATGTTATGTGAAATTAGCCAGTCACAGGAAGTGAAGGGTCATATGTTTTCTCTCATATGTGGAAACTAGGGAGTAATCAGGATATAAGAGAGGCTTTAGATAATGGAAGAGAAACCTCAGTAGAGTGATGGAGAGGGCGCAAGGGAGGGTTGGGGGTAGATTCAATGCAAGAAACATTTCCACTGACATGTGTATATGTGAAATTACCGATGCCAATCCCAGTATCAGTATGGGGAAAAGGAAGAATTGGGGTGGGAGATGGGGGTAAGCCTACCAAGTGCTGTGTGCATCAATGATCAATGTCCCTATCACTCTGAAATACAGTATGATGTGGGATTACAATGCATCAATAAAAGTATATAAAAATTAATTAAGGTCCTGAAACAAAAAAAATAAAGACAGCATAGCAGACTATCATAACCTCCCCATCTTATGGGAACATACATTAAAGCTTAGTTTCCTCAACTAGCTCACTATTTTGTTTTTATTTTCAGATGAAACTGATGAGGTAGGCTAGAAAGCGAAAGTTAGGTAGGAGGATGGTATTGGGAGGATCCAGGAAAATGAAATATAGTTGTTTTTTTGTTTTTTTTTTTTTGCGGTACTGGGGATTGAACTCAGGGGCATTCTACCTCTGAGCTACATCCCCAGCCCTATTTTTTATTTTTTATTTTGAAACCGAGTCTCACTAAGTTGCGGAGTGCCTCCCTAGGTAGCTGAGGCTGGCCGCGAACCCGGATTCTCCAGTCTCAGCCTCCCGAATGCTGGGATTACAAGTGTGGGCCACCACGCCCGGCTTGAAATATAGTTTTTAAAATATAGGTTTTTTAAAATCTGGAGAGTTAAGCTAACTCCACCCCTTGGAAGTTTTTTTACCTCTTCTCCAGAAGTCCATCTCCATCTGAGTCCCACGCCCTAATCTCCGGAAGTCCCGCCCCACCTGCAATTTCAGGGCCTATCTGACCACCTATTCGCCCACCTGAATCTGAGGAAGAGGAGGAGCCAAACCCTTTCCCGTGCCCATCCTCCTGGGATAAAAGTCAAGTCGCAAGAGGCCGACTTCCTCTTCGACGCCGACTCACCTCCCTGATCCATGCGGGTTTTGCCCTCCCGCTTTCCTGCTCCATACCTTTCCTTCCCTTTTTTCCCGGTTTCCCCCTGAGTTCCTGAAATAAACCCTGCCTGATGTTTCTGACTGGTACGTGTTAAAATTCTTTTTTTCATGAATACCAAGGACCTACAATTTGGGGAATCGCCGTACCCCATAACAAAACTATTAAATGTAATGTTAACTAAGTATACTTGCATTAAAATGATTTTGCAGTTCTAAAATAAATAAATCCCTAAGGAAAATGCAGGGAGGACTTATAGAAATCAATAGAGAAAAAACACTGAAATTTAAGAAATATCTATTTAGGGGTTCTGTGAAAAGTTCAAGAAAAATCCTAATAATTAACCTTTATAAATGTTTCTTCCATCTTTGGTTGTTACAAGCAGCTCATTTTGTCTTCTTGGTAATATGGATAAACACAATGATTTCTGAACTATTTCTAAATAAATGCTTCTAACTAGCTAGATTATCTTTCCTCCCTGTAATCTTCTGTGCCTTATTTTATAGACAAGAGTACAAATCACAACCACAATACAATATGGTAATTTTGTATATTATACTAAATGTGAAATTAGAGGTTATCATCCCTTAATATATGGTAGTGCCTTGGTAATAGACACATAAGAAGCTGTAGTTGAGGAGAAAATAATTTTTCATATTTTCCTACTGAATTTTCTCTACTAAAATATGCATATATTATATATATGCAATTGACATGTGCTGTCCAGATCCTCCTTCAGGTATGAACAGCTCATTCTCTTAACTGCTCAGTGAGATGCTATGATGAAGATAGCTCATGCCTGGGAGCCCCTTTCAGGACTACCCCAGCTGAACAAAGCTATCACATCCAAGATCATGATACCTAAGTATGCCCTCCCTCACACACTGACCGGTCAGGGGGCAGGTGTAGAAGTTTCCTAGAAGGGCCATTTCCCTAGCCCCTACTCTGGAAAATCCTGTAGGGCCATCCCAACTCCCAAACATTTGTGATATCAATTAAGATCTTTGTTGGATTGTATCACTATTTAAATTCTCCCTCTACTCAATCCTTTCTTTCCCACTTTTCCATAGGTATGATTCTCATGATTCTTGTAACCACCCCCTAATGAAGGCTGCATGCTAATCTCTATTCTCAGAACATGCAACATAGGACAGTTTGTTCAAGGAACGGTCCATAAAAGCAGACACTAAGATGTGATTTCGGAGGTGGGTCACACAACCATCTATATGATTTTATAGATCACATCACTAATGGTAGCTAGAGTACAGATATCTTCAGGCACAAGATAGCATTGGGATCATTAAACTTCTACCACGTGTGAACTGGGATGACATGGTCCTATAAGGAATATATTAACTCTAGGAACAGTGGATTGAGCAGCCATTGCTAAGCATTACCACTGCTTTTGAAAAGAGTACCACAAAGTTGGGTGTACTGATCAGTAAGGGAAAGCTAAGTGTGAAGTCCAGAATAGTTCCTTAGAAGCATAACCAGGAGCTCTCATCTCTTGCAGCAAAAGGACAGAGAAAGTTGAGGACCAGGTGAAGGACTTAATTATCAGAGTAACTAAGCTAGAAAAATGTTTAAACTCAAAACTCAAAAAAAAAAAAAAAAAAAAAAAAAAGTAGGTCTGCTATGGCAAGCTCAGAGTTCTGGTTAGGAAAGAAATGAGACTCTAACCAACAAATGAGATGGACACATCAGGGTTAATAAGCTGCAAATCTTGGATCTTAAGATGCCGTTCAACTTTCACCCCTGAGAAAGCAGTCCACTCCTCCTCAGCTTTCTCTTTTAAAGGAGAAGCAAGCACTACTCATTGCTCAAAGATGCCAAAGGCTCTCCTCCCAAAGTCGTATGTACTGTTCCCAGAATCTGTCCCTATCTTTCCTCCTGAATAAGAGGCAAGTAACTAGGATTAAATCATAAAATAATCTGGAGATTAAAGCAGATCAGGGAAGATTATCTGATCAAAGAAAAAACAGTGGGACAGAGAAATCATCAGACTGACAATTTTGAGAATCTAGCCCCCCGTTCTAGCCCCCGATGCCTCTCTGTGTGACCCTGGACATGTGACCTAACTATGCTGTATCCTTTTCCTGTATAAAATAAGATGAAATGCCTGAGTTTGGTTCCCAGGTGCATCATGTAGACGGGTGGGCGCACGTCTTCTCAGGATTGGTCTTGAAAGACAGTGCTGTGGGAAGTCTTCCAGACTGGCAAAATGTCATGCACCTGGTCACTCACTCTGTGTGGGAAAAGAAGTGACCAAAGGTATGTTTGTATGTGTGTGTGTGTGTGTGTGTGTGTGTGTGTGTGTGTGTAGACATAGACATGTACTATATTTTATATTTGATATATTCTGTACTAACCCCTTGTCAGATGTATACTTTTTCAAATACTTCCTCCCATTATGTAGATTGTTTCTTCACTCTGATTATTGTTTCCTTTGCTGTGCAGAAGCTTTTCAGTTTCTTGTAATCTCATATATCTATTTTTGCTTTTGTTTCCTGTGCTTTGGAGATTTTGATTAAAAAAAAAAAACTAATTGAAACACTTTGAAATTCCAAAGTGTTTTCCTAAAGTTTTCTATTGCTAGTCTCATAGTTTCAGGTATTAAATACATTGGAGTCTTTTATCCATTCCATTTTGAGTCAATTTTTGTAACTAGTACTCTAGTTGCATTCTTTTGTATGTTTATACCCAATTTTCTGAGTCCCATTTATTGAACTGACTATCTTTTCTCCAACAAATATTCTTTGCACCTTCATTGAAAATCAGATGGCTATAGATGTGTGTGTGTGTGTGTGTGTGTGTTGAATTCTAGTCTCTCTATCCTATTCTATTGGTCTATGTGTCTATGCTTACATCAATACCATGATGCTTTGATTACTATGGCTTTTTAGCTTATTTTGAAGCCAGTTAGTGTAATTCCTCTTGCTTTGTTCTTTTTGCTCAAGATTGTTTTGGCTATTCAAGATTTAAGTGTATGCATGTGTGTGGTTCCATATCAAGTTTAGAACTGTTGTTTCTAATTCTGTGAAGAATGGCATTAGTAGTTTTATAAAAAATTAAATTGAATCTGTAGGTTGCTTTGCGTGGAATGGACATTTTAACAACATTGATTCTTCTAATCCATCAACATTTATATGTTACTTTTTAGTTTTAAACAAGCATAATAGGGTATACCTAAGTCAAGCACAAATTGAGCATTAGATTCAACCTGGATCTAGTTTTTCTGATTGAATAATCTCCTGACAATCACAGATAACTAGAGTCAGATTTTTAGTCTTTCCCTTCTTCTTCAATATACTCTTTTGTCGTTCAATAGACCTTTCTTATTCTGAGTCACATGATCCACCCTTTATTCAGTTCCACTCCAACTTCTCTACATGTGCCAGGTCATGGCCCCTACCATATATTATCAAATCTCTCAGATTCCTGTGTTTTTATATCTGAGTCCAATCACTAAGATACACATTCTTCCCTTTCCCAGCACCCCCCAACCTGATGCTTATCTTCCTTTCTTATTTCCCCTTTTGATCTCCATTTCTTTTCCCTTGCATCAGTGTTCAAACACCTCTATATGACAATGAGAAGCACATTTCTTCCCTCTAAAATTGGACAAAGTTATATATCATGCTCATTGTGGAAGTCACAATATATAAAATTCAAAAAACTGATGCATATATACCATGTGTCTGAGTAAAAGTAAAGGGGAAATAACATCTGGTAAGTGTATTCCATATTGAGAAAAAGCCTATTAGCTCTACTTCTTTTTAGTGGATTCCCTTATGAAACTCAGATTCCCTGAGGACATATTGAATGAGCTATTTCATTGTCCTATTCCAACATTTGTGTGATTTGAAACAAGTAAATGCATGTAGAAATAAACAAGTGCTAATATATAGCCCTCTGATTCATTCATAACACCTACTAAACAATTTCTTCTAGAAATTCCTGTATCAGTGAGAATGGATCTCATCATGAGAGTGACTTCATGATGTACAAGGAACATCACTCTGACAAAATTTTTAAGCTCCAGGGGCTGTCAGAAGAAAATCTTTGGGGTTATTAGTTGCTCACATTCTGACAGTAAAAAAATGTTCTCTTGAGACTCAGAAAAGTCAATGTGAACCTGACATCACAGGGCAGAATATTCTCCCTCAACGGAACTGTCCTCTGTTAGATGTCAATCCTTAAGATTCAGGGAGAGGCTCATGAGGTGATTATATATAACACTGTATTTTCCCTGAAAAATAGAACTCATTTTTCTTCTCTTTTTGCATTCTTAGAATGTCATAAATGATCACATAATTATAGATTTATGATATAGGTTTAGAAAAGTGTTGCGACTTCTAATTTGACCCTTAAGGGAGAATATTGCTTTAATATTTTTATTTAATTAGAAACCAACTATACAAATTTGAAAGGCTCTATGAAATGAGTTTAAAATAAGACGAGTCATCAACCCACAAGAAGTGCAACACTTCATTTTAGCTAACCTATAGAGCTATTGTAAAACCAAGTATTCCATATGCCTTACCTCAGCTCCTCACCACTGGAACTATCAAGTGTAACACATTCAATTCACACATCTGAGGAAAAATGTTTGTGCCTGACAGGGTTCAGCAGGAAGGGGCACCTTGACTTCAGATTTAATAGTAAACTGACAGCTCTCAGAGAAAGATTAGCAAATGCCATAGGGCCTTTCCTAGACAAGGCAGCCATATTCACAGCAAGGCTTAGTTGCTGAGGAGGAGTCCCTGGGGTTGTGGGTTGGGGGCTATATATGGTCCTTTCACCCACTGAGTTCTCTCTCTCTCTCTCTCTCTCTCTCTCTCTCTCTCTCTCTCTCTCTGTCTCAATTCTGGCCTCTGTGATATGGGAACAGAGCCCTTGCATATTTTCTTTCCTTCTCTCTTCATTGTGCCATGAGTTCTTCAGACTTCACCTACCCTAATATGGACTAAACCCCTGAAATCTCCAGAACTGTGAGCAAATAAATCTTCCTTTCTCTATGTTGTGGTCATCAGCTCTTTTTGGTCACAGCAGTGAGAATGTTAACTGGGACAGGGCCTAAGCCAACATGGACCAAGCACAGTGGAGGGAAGGGAAGTGGGAATTCCAGGAATTCTAGGTCCATAGGAAGCAATATTAACTGTATCTGGAAGAACTAGTCCTGGAGGAACAATTTTCTTTCTAAGTGTGGCATAGTGTTCATCCTGGGAAAGCTACCAATTGGTAAGCTACCAATTGTTTCTTCTGATTAAAAGAAATCTTCACCTTCTCTCAATACTTAGACAAGTGCACTGAATTGCACTGAAAAAAGAGTCTCCTTTCACAGATACACAGCTAAAGGGGTGAGTGGGGCAGGGAAGGTCTTCCGGTTCAGGCTCTTTCACAGAGCTATGCACCCCAGCACCAGGCTCCCTTTATCTGAAGAAGAGGGTGGTCTCAAATTTATACCAAGATACCCATGGAATAGCAGAGGCCTTCCCTGTCCTCTCCTCCTTTAGATACCTTACCTTCTCACTCTTTCCTTTCTCTGCCTCCACCATCCCCTTGTTCAATACCCTTTGCTTTCCTCTGAATGTTAAAAGGAACATTATGTGGAGATGCTAAGAAGATGAATTTGACTTTATTAATGAGTCAAAGTACAAGAATAATGAAAAATGAGGCTGGTATGGAAGGCAATGAGTAGGGAAGGAATGATGGGCTATATTAAAACCCAGACCTGGAGATATGGAATGGGTTGGACTATTTTGAGGAACTAACATCATAAGGAAAGCAATGATTGAATTTTTTTTTTCTGAAAAATGAAGAAAGTGAAGAATCTAAAGAAAGTCATTTCAATTTCCCATAAATGAGTGAATTATGAAAATATTTGAGAGGGAGGGAATAACAATTGAACTAGACATAATCAAATTGTCTTGAGCCAGCCAAGACTATATACAGTGATCCTGAACCAAATTACCATACTCACCATAGTGAGGACCAAAGAGACAAGCTTATAGCAAAAATCTAATGAAATAACTGAATTCTGGTAACTGAACTTTTTTCCTAATATCCTATTACTGGAATTTATTTAATTTTGAATAACTTCCTCATGAGCAGTTTGTATATACATGGAAACTAAGAAATAAAATAAGTAGAACATCACAAAATATTAGATAGATATGTTTATTATATATAGGAATAGAACATTTTTACTTTGTATAATTTGTGTATGAAATTATTAATTTCTTTCTAATTAACAAGTCCTGGATAAGATTGACAAGTTAATTGGGTAAAATAGAGGTATGGTACAGGTAGCCTCTATTTTCAATCATGACTTCCTCCTACAATAAAACATCAAATTACTAAAGTAAAGTGAAAAATTTAGATCTCATAGATAGATATCCATCTATATAAAACTTAAAAGTTATGATAAACCCCCATGCTCAATTTTGGCAGTCTATTTCCAGAATTTTGTACATATTATTTAATTTTATTCTTTTCCCATATAATTGAGCACACAATTAACTGCATACTCAACTGAAGCTAAAAATTCACCATTTTTTCACACAGCCAATTATTTCAATCTTGTCTCAATTTTTGAAGTTTATGAGATCTACAGTTAATACATGTTTTTTTACTTATCATTCCATTTTTTCCCCTAAATGAATAAGGGCAATTGCAATAAAATCTTCATATAATAAAGTGCAAAATTGGAAACACTGACAAAACAGAACTGCTGCCTGTCAGGCAGTGCCAATGTAGCTCCAAAATCTTGTTTTTCAGATAATGCACTAAGTTTAAATTTAGAGTACTCTTGAAGAGGTTTATTATATCAATGCATAATAATGTAACATAAAGCGAAAGTTTGTGAAAAAATGAACCCACAGAATTCAAAGTTCAACTATAGTCTTTAAGCACTCTTTCACTGAAGCATACATACTATCTCCATAAAGGGTGGATGGGTCAGTTTACAGAATAACCTATAAAATAAAAAAAATAAAGCAAATAGAAACATGTCATCGTAAACAGAGAAATAGCGACTAGTTTGATTCTGATGACTTTGTTATTGATAACTCAGTAACAATGAAAATGGGAAGATGCTAATCTGCTTGATCTTGACCATGAACAAAAATTGGTTCATGATATAAAAGTGGTAATACCTTTTAGAATAATGACTATACCATCCTACAGAGTCTTGTAGAACTTGAAAGGCATTGTCAGATATGAATAATGAATATTAAAAATACAAAGTTCCAATAGAAATACAAAGTTCCAATAGGTCAATGAAAAATATCTAAAGTACACTTTTTCTCCTTCTCCTATAAACTTTTTTTCCTTTTCTATAATAAAATATTATGATTTAAATTGTCAACCATACCAGGCATGGTGGAACATGTCTATAATCTCAGTATTTAGGAGGCCAAGACAGGAGGATTGTAGGTTTGAGGCCAACCTCTACAATTTAGCAAGACCTTCAGTAACTTGGTGAGACTCCCATTTCAATAGTAAAAGAACTCATTAGTAAAACATATGTGGGTTTAATACCCAGTACCAAAGGTAATAATAATAATAAATAAATGACCAAATATAATCTAAAGTCTTTAATATATAAACACAACCTCAAGTATACATTTGCAGTTTAGTCTATCATATTAACTGCTCTCTGTATTAGTTTAATATTTTAGCAATGGTATGGATGTTGAAATTAGAAATAACAAGATTCAAACCCCATCTCTGCAACACATGCAAACCTGATCTACTGAGTTAATTTCTCCCTAAATTAAAGTTTCTTTATCTGGGACTGAGGACAATATATATATATATTTCTTTATCTGGGACTGAGGACAATATATATATATATATATATATATATATATATATATATTTCATTTGAAGATTAATGAAATTATACATATAAAACAGCTAAGATAATACCTTTCACAAGGTATTCATCCATTTATTCATTATTTATCTATTGAAAACCAACTACACTAGATACAGTAGCCTCCTGCCCCTCAGTGTGCAAGTTTACTTTTCTGAGGTTCAGTTTCAGTTACCCATGGTCAACCATAGTTCACAAATATTAAATAGAAAATCCCAGAAATAAACAGTTAATATGATTATTTTTGAGGAGTGTGATAAACTGTGATGCCATTCATGGATCATGCCTATGTCTAGCGTATCCACACTATATACAGTACCCTCCCATTAGTCATTAGCAGCCAGGTCAGTTATCAGCTTAACCATGTCCAATAAGATGTAGAATTTGGCATTACTCTGGGTTCCAAGCATCCCCTGGGGATCTTCGAGCATACTCCTCATGGATGGGGGTTGGCTGCTGTACTATGGAGGAGCAGGGGAACAATACCAAAGAGGGCATGCACAGTCCCTGTCTTTTTTTTTTTTTTTTTTACAACTTTTTTTTGTTTGTTTTTTGCGGTACTGGGGGTTGAACTCAGAGGCATTCTACCTCCGAGCTATACCCCCAGCGCTATTTTTTATTCTTTATTTTTTGAAACCGAGTCTAAGTTTCGGAGTGCCTCACTAGGTAGCTGAGGCTGACCACGAACCCGGATCCTCCGGTCTCAGCCTCCCGAATGCTGGGATTACTTACAAGCGTGCGCCACCACGCCCGGCTCACAGTCCCTGTCTTGATGGAGTTTAGAGACTTAAAAGTGAGACATCCAGTTAAAAAAAGACATTTAATAGAATGTTGAGGTGATAGGAGAATTGTGGATGTGATGAGATGAAGCGTATGGACTTGGGGAGCTCAAGAAGACCCCCACAGGGAGTGAAGTGTAAATAAAAAATAACTGGAAAAGAACCTAAGGAGGCATGTAGGCAAAGGAAAACAGGAGAGATGCTCTACACAGAGGAGATGATTTGAAGACACAAGGACTGTACTCCATGTTTGAGGTTGTGTGTGTGTGTGTGTGTGTGTGTGTGTGTGTGTGTCTGTGTGTGTGTGTGTGTTACTGGGGATTGAACCCAGAGTTTTCTTCTCTGAGTTATACCCCCAACCCTTTTTTTTATTTTTGGCTTTGAAGCAGGGTCTCACTAACTTACCGAAACTGTCCTTGAACCTCCTGTCCTGTGATCCTCCTGTCCTAGCTTCCCAAGTACTGGGATTACAGGCATGCACCACCATGCCCGACTGAAGAATTTTAAAAGATTAATTCTAGATAAAACTAACTGCAAAGAAAAGAGTGGCAAGGGCTGAAGATATAGCAGATAGCAAGAGTCATATTATCCAGGGGCTTATAAAGGAATTATTACTTTATATTGGCAATCATAGAGAGTCAATTACATGTTTTGGGCAAGGAGGCCGTGATCATATTTATTCTTTTGCAGATCAGTATAGATGGTGTGGTCCAAGGTGAGTGAGCTTGGAAGGCAGTGAGATCAGTTAAGCCGAGGTTCAAGCTTATTCACAACTGTTAGCTTTCATTGATTAAGGAAGTGACAATTTGGTTCCCAAGGATGGGTGGTATGGGGGAAAGGAGAACCAGTCTACCCATCCTACAGGGGTTCCAATTATCTGGCCCAGTTCCTTAAAGGGCTAGCTGTACCAATTGAAGAAGAATCACTCTCAGATTATGATTTCCAAGAGTCTGGCCATAGACCCACACCCTACCAGCCATTTCTATAACAAAGCTGCATAATTAAATGTGTGTCCCCTCCTATTTCTTAAACTATATCTTATCTAGTCACCAAGTTCTTCTGAATGGATTGTGGACAAATACTGTAGGTACAGGAATGCCATACCAAGATGACTGGCTCCATTCTCTCCACATTTTCCCAATCCCCTACATTAAGAGTACAAAATTGCCTGAAATAGAGGATACTCACTTCACTTAAACAAGAGAAATTTCCCAATACTGTTGCTATAACCCTTAGTATTCCTAACTTCCTTGCAAATATATTACAGTCTATAGTAGTAATCCATGCTGCTAAATGCAACGTAGATGGAGAGAACTAGATAGATGCAGGTATTTCCTAAGATAGTAGGATCTGGTAATAAATAGGATATTGGGATATGAGAAAGGCAGAACAAATAGAAAAGAATACAACCTGAAAATACCGTTGCTCATGGGCATAATAAATAGTCCTTATTTATTTACATACAGTCATAGAATCGGATATCTCAACATCCTATCATAGTCAGTGTATCCATATGAGTTAAGGACTTCGTCTCTAATTATTTCACACCACACTCCTCTTAGCTAACCTATTTCTACTCATGGCTGTTAAGAATAAAGCAATTCAGAAATGAAGTACTCTCTACCTTTTTTTCTCTGCTCTTTCCTGGGTATTCATTAGTTTTTCCAGACCCTCATTAACTCACACTTGGCTTAATAGTATAATTTTATAGTTGGTCTTCTTGGCCAGGTTGAGTCAGAATCAAATTTGAAAAAGAAAAAAAAACATACTTAATAAAGGCCCTCTCACTTACATCCATACAGATCTTACAGATGACTTTCTGGAAGCCGAGAAAAGTTCAGTGACTTGTCTGATGTCATATAGCTAGTAAATTGTAAAATGGAAATTATAACCAAGGAAATCTTTCTGACAACACAATACTTTTTCTATCACATCCAACCTATATATTATTCTGCTTTCAGATTTGTCTTCTTCAAATGCTAATTTCAACTCTTCAAATTCTGTCAGTGACTCCCCTTTGTCTGAAAATATCGTCCAGACTCCCTGTCATTCAAGGCTCTCAATTATATGGTCCTACCTTAGCTACCATAATTTCCCACTGGATCTCAACACAAGTCTCCATGTCTCTCCCTACAGTATTACTGTCTCCCACACACCACACTTGGTATCTGCTGCAAATGTTGCATATGATGCTCATAATGCTTAAATTGCCATTTCTCATTCTCACCCTCAATCCATGCACTACTCAAGCCAATTGTAACTCATTTCATTTTCTTCAAAACAGTATTCTTTTGTTTTGTCAACAATAATTTACTTCTAACTGAACTATTAATTTTATCATATATTAGGACTAAATTGCAGTGTACCTTACTCAATAAACTATTTGGAATAAATAAGTTATCACTTCTAAATTGTTTTCAAAATGCTTCTTTGGGAGGGTAATAACTACATCTTGAATTTCTTTGCTGTGTCCTAGCAAACAACACAGTGCTATGCACTTACTAATTATTCACTGAGTATCTGTCAAATGCATGGGATCTATAATCAGTTATCTTATGAAGAAAAATCTATTTTCATAGAAAACTCCATTTTTTTAGTTTTTACTGAGACCTCAGCTCTCCCCTTCCATGACAATTAACGGCAACATATTTGCTTTGCTAGGAGAAAGAACTTTTTTTTTGGTCCTAGAGGTTGCACGCAGTAGTGTTCTATCTCTGAGTTATGCTCCAGTCTTTTTTATTTTTAATTTTGAAACAGGCTTTTACTAAGTTACAGAGGGCCTTATTAAGTTGCTGAGGCTGGTCTCAAATCTGTGATCCTCCTGTCTTACCTTCCCAAGTACTGGAATTCCAGGTATTTGCCTGAAATTTTTTAAATTATTTTTAAGAAAATATATGCATAACTTGATACAATATATTTACCATTCCAAAGCAAACTAGAATCTCAAACCACCTTTCCACCCAGAAATAACCTGGATCCTAAAACTTGAATTTGACCCCTCAATAAGTTGTTTCCTAAAACAACGACACATTATTGAAGAAAGCATTTATATAATTTAAATTAAATTGATTATAATTAAATTGTTTACAATTATGTCACATTTAATTTAATATTAGAAATTATAGTCATTTGTTTAAGGACAAAATAAAGATGGCCAATAAGTATAAGAGAAAAAGATGCAACATTAACAGCCATCACCCACTAAAATAGCTGCCACTAAAATAGCTAGAATTAAAAAGACCGAAAATAAGTGTTGGTGAGGATCCAGAGTAATTGAAGCCCTCATACATGATTGATGGGGATTTAAAATTGTGTAGCTCATGAGGAAAGGTTTCTCAATTACTCCGAGTATTATATGCACAGTTAAAATCTGACTCAGCAACTCCAATCCAAGGTATATATCTAAGAGAAATAGAATTTACAGACATTTATAATATATGGGTCCATCCCTCAAGGTTAACTAAATAACATTTCTGCAGTTTTCTATTAAAAATTGTCTATTTGATGCTTTCACAGTAGTGTTTTAATTTAAAAGAATATTCAGCCTACAATAGTTTTACCTTGTGTACAAACATCATCTGCCACAACTTTATGGACAATTTTAGAGAGTATTGTAGATCATAGGCTTAAAAGGAAAAAGTAGACACCATGGTGTCCCAAATGTGATACGGTAATTCAACAGGAGTCAATCTTGCCACAAAATATTCACTGTCAAAAATAAAGGCTATAAGACAACGTGACTCTAAGATATCACCCTATTGTCATTATTCTTACCACTTTCTTTTTAAAAATACTTTTATTGGTGCATTGTAATTTTATAGCATACTAACGTATGCACACAACACCTGGAGTATTGCCCTCCAGGACCCCCCCCCCTTCCCCACCTTCCCTATACATGTCTTTGAGATTGGCATTGGTAATTTAATATGCACACATAGCATTATTTCAACTGTTACTTTCTTTATACCTCTGTCCTCCCCTCCTTCCTCCCTCCCATAAGCCCCCTCCATCACTCCATTGGAGTCTCTGATTCTTACCACTTCCTGATCATCTACCTGTGATAAAAGTTATTAAATTATCTGTGAAATGCCTTCTACCTTTTAAATCACTTTAGGACCTTACCTCAGTGTATCCAGAAAGCCCATAGGGCCACTAGAAGTCCTGCAGTATTGTTTGAGAATGTAAGATCAAAAAATTGGTACAGAAAACACAAAAAAGAAAACAACTCAAATTCAGAGAAAATCAGTGAACAGAAATTTCCTGGGGATCTGAATAGCCCTAGCCACATGATCAAAGAACCATACATGAGAACATTCTTACATTCTTTTTTTTCCTTCTGTACATAATATCTATATTACTAATATGATATTAGTTAAATTCACTTGCTGTCAGCTACATTTTTACCTGAGTCTTCTTCTTTCCCTACTACTTTTCAACTGCTTTTCCCTTTTCTATCCAACAGAAAACTTACTGATTCTACAATATATCCCATGGGTTATTGTGAGATTCAAATATACTAAGAACTAACAGGTCCCTAACAGTTTGGAAAATTTACACTCATTAGCGGTGTAAGATATTACTATCACTCCTCTCTCAAATAGTAATTATCCATTCTAAACTGGAAAACTGTTTTTGAATGTTACAAGAGATTATTCTAGGAATATAGAAAATTATAGAAGAAAGAACTGCATCAGAATTACTGCTCAGGTGCAGTCAAGATAGCAGAGTGGTGAAATGGAGGGAATCATGGGTCAGAGAAAGCGTTAGTATTCCAGTCAATAAGTTGGGGTGGCTCGCCATGCTACCTGGCTTGGCAGCTACCATCCTAAGGTCAGTCCCTGTTCTTGGTTTCTTTGTCTCAGTCACACTGGAAGTGACCTGTTTCCCCCGGCTCTTCCAGAAGCATTCTCTTTTGGTCTCCAGTTGCTTCAGAACTGAACCCTTTTTCTCTTCTCCAAGTGACCTCCTCCCTCCAACAGACATTTCTGGGCTTATCTTGGATAAATAGATTTCTTCACCCAGAACCAGTTGATTTCCCTGGGGAAGAAGGAAGCTCTTGTTTACTACAATGAGCCAATAGCATTTTCTAAAAAAAAAAAAAAAAAAACTATTGTGGTTCTAGGAGGGAGGTTAATCAGGGACATAGCAATAGCAAGGGAAAGACTCACTATCTAACTGCAAACGTATGTGCTATACAAGGCAGCACACAAATCATAGGGTATGCAGAACAAGCTGGAATAACCATCACATGTTCCAAAATACTTACCTAATTAAAGTCACAAGTGAATACTTAAAGAAGAAAAAAATAATCTCCTTAATGTTTGAAGCCACCTCTTTAGTGCGATTCTGGCTCAGCAGCAATATTTTAGCTTAAAATCATTTGTTCATTCTGTAGTTTTCTGTCCTAACACTAATACTCAAAGATGAATTTCTGTGGTTATTTTCTGCCATCCTAAGAAACAGGACAGTAAAATGAGCACCGTCCTAACATGCAGATGTGAAATGTAAACTTATAGGCTTTAAACATTTTAATCAACAAAATTGTAAGAGGTAGTGAATGTCACAAAGCTCTAAAAATGCTCCGCTCTGTTCTTATGTGGAATTACTAGACACTGAACAAAGAAGGCAAAATGAATACTAGGTTTAAAATTTTTAAAGCAAATAGCCAGAAATCTCTAAAATCATACAATTTAAGAATTCAATTTTGCTTGGATGCAAAAATGAAAACTGAATTTCAGAATCAAATATTCATGATATTTCATTTCTTCCATAGTTTTAACAATTGAACACACTCTAATGATCCTGAGAATTTCTCCAAATAGGAATAACTTGACTATTATAGGCTTATTTTGGAAAAGAAAAATAACTTAGTGAAACCCAATATTTTCTTTGTGTTGAACACAGAATTATTATCCTCATGGCTATCTCAGTTGGAACTCTGTGTCATCCACTGTGATTTTGAAAATTTGTTTTTCTAAGTTCTGTAAATGTTAATTATTTCTTTCTAGCTCTGTGTGTTCAATTTCAATAACTATCAAGATGTTAGTGACTTCTCAGAGCTCAGGCAAGTCAATCCAAGAATAAGTGTCTCCCCCCACAAAGAACCAAGATCCCAATTACGATATGTGATCCAGACCTCACAAAGCTGCTGTTCAAAAATGAGACCTTGAGAATAGTGGAGAAATGGTGGCAAGACGTTTCTCATTATACATGCCCAATACAAATAGAAATTATATAAAATAAATTAGTCATTGAGTTTCCTCTAAACTCAATATTGTCTTTCCTCTAAACTCAATATTGTTTTTGACAAAGTCAAATTTGGTTTCTTTCCCTTTTATCCCCATTTATGTTTTGAGTACCAAAAGCTACTTTTACTTAATACTGAAATTATTGCCATTTGATCAATCTGCTAATCTAATTATAACTATCCTCTGTTACTCTGGAAAAAACAAAATTCCCAGTATATTCCTGTGGTTTCTGTCTGAACTTTTTCATTCCAGTTGTGAAACTGAAAACTACAGTTTCTATGTACATTTTCAAGAAACTACAAAACTAACAAAATTCTCCCAATATCACAAGTGTAACAAAATGTCTTATCTTTTAAAAGCTTAAATTCCTGACACACAAATAATGTTTTCCCCCACAATTCATATAATTCACTTATGCAACAATGAATGATCTTCAGCCAAAGCATTCTAGGTCAGTAATTTAGAAGCAAAGAGCTTGAAGATGCCCAAAAGTCATCTGAAAGCACTGTGAATATCCAGATCCTACTTGAGGAATGTTGGCTTACAATTAAAGCTCTGACTTTAGATAACTCTTGGAGGACACAGTAGTCACAAACACACATGCAAGACCAAAGAGTTGGGGCACTGCCTGCCTAGCTCTCCATCAACAGCAATATCAAGGACATGCTTTCAGTATTTTTATATCATCCAAGTACAATTACTACTTAAACAATAGAGATATACTCTCATAAAGAAATAGAGAAATTAAGAGTCTGAAAACAGCTTCTATTAGGAGTCTTTTGACCTCAAATCAAGAATATTGGCTTGGATAAAATTTTGATTTCCCCTCTATTAAAGTTCTAGCTTCTACTTACATTTGCCTTTGATTAGCCCAGGGAAATGCCCTAACTGGTTTATTCCTCCCACTTACAACCTTCTTTCCTGTCCTGACATTAATTTATTCAACAACTAATAAATATTGAGCTTTTATGATCTTTGTGTCTTTACTAACATGTGAAACATATTTATAATAGCTATCTTAGTGACCTTTTCTACTACTTGCAACATTTATGTCTTTTTTAACATTTAGGTCAGTTCAATTGATTCTTCCCATTATCATAGATCATGTTTCCCTGCCTCTTTACATGGCTAGTAATCTTTGATTGTATCCTAGACATTGTGATTTTTTTCCTTATTCGATGCTGAGTGTTTTTATATTTTCATATGCTCTTGAGCTTCATCTGGAACAGGGTTACATAACTTGAAAGAATTTTGATCCTTTTAAGCCATATTTTTAAGATTTGTTGAGTAGGACAAGAGCAGCATTTGGTCAAGGGACAACATATACAACCACTAAGTCAAGACACCTGTGTGAACTCTGCATAGAACCCTGAGAATCAGAACATGTTCTATGTTGGTTATTGGGAATAGGTACTATAATCTTTGTCCTTTCTTAATGTATGGTGCCATCTCTAGTCCCTTTATCTGTTTCTTTTCTGTGTCTTGGATAACTTCCTCACAGGTGTGCACTCACCAGCTCTCAACTAGAATATGCAAAAGAGACGCTCTGCAAATCTCTAGGGCTCCAACTCTCCCTCTCTGTCCTCCCCCACATGCCTCTCCTCAAATCAGAGCTCCACTAGCTCGTCCTAGATTTTCCTTCCCCACCAGGACCTAGAAGTTCCCCCACCCCATAAGCTAGGACAATCATAGGGTTCGTCTCATATGTTCCATCTCTCTGGGATCACTGTTCTTCATTGCTTGAGGTTCATTGTCTTGAAAGCCTTTGTTTTCAGTATCATGTTTGCTTTTCTTGGTTACTTTATGAGAGATGGTAAATTTAGACCTTCCTGCACTATCCTGGCTACAAGCAGAAATTTGCTGTCATCTCATTAAATGTCGAATTGAATTAAAATGAAATGAATTAAAGTCTAAGTATCAAAGATGGATATTATAAATTTGTAAATAAATGGTATTCCATCACTGTAGGAGTTAGAGTATAAGCTAAGATACTTTAATAAAAGAGAATAAAACTTAATATTTCATGAGGTCATTTAGGATCTTTCAGGAACTAGATCCCATTTTGTGGCTATCTTCTTAGTTGTCCCTAATTAGTGAGCCATGCTTCCAGCTAAAACTTTAAGATTCTTTTAGTGAACAGTAGATGGAAAACTTGTTACTAGTGATGATAAAGCTTTGGGACCATACACACTAAAAAATAAATTCAATTGTCTTATTTCTCCACATACTTAAAAAAAATACTCCAAAAAATAGCAGAAATGGTTTGAGTTTGAAGAGTAATAAAAAAAACCCTTCAAATTATAATAAATAATTGTCATACTGAATGATTTTCCATTAATCTATATTTATTCCTTGCCTCAGTCTAACACTGAATTGCTTTGTGATTTACTAAAATTTTGTGAAATCTCATTTTGAAATAGACAATAAATGATCCAGTATCAGTATTCTATTTTCAATTTATTATTTTGATATTTAAAAAAAAGATGAATGTCTAGGAATCCTCAAGTTTCCTAAGCACTATTATGTAGTAATCATTCTTTGAATTCTGCAGACCTAGTAACCTAAAAATTAGCTTCTCCTGGTTTGGTCCTGGACAAAATAAATCAGACAGCTAAACTGCAGTCCACTCCTTCCAGATCAATTTGATGAATTGCATGAATATTTCAAATTCTAGGAAGATTTGTATATGCTGGCTTCTTAGTCTACATAAAAAAATAATTTTAAAGAATACACAATGGGTATAAAGAAAGGGGAGTCCTGTGACCATGCCAACCCCAGACAGAACCTGTTCTCCCACTATGTAATTATAGAAGTACCCCTTTTAGCATTGATGAAAACAAGATTTGCTTCTCTGCCAGCTCTATCTTCTCAGCACACAAGGAACCCCTCTACTCAATACCATCAGTTTCTACAGTCAACAAAAAGTTGGTCCTTCTTACTTTCTTGCAAGTCCCCTGAAGTCTCCGAATCCCTTTTTCAATATCTCCAAAGATCTCTTTAATCCAGAGCAACATATTTCTACATTTTAACCTTCTAACCCAAACCAGGGGAGGAAAGTAGATCTTAATAGAGTTTATAATAAACAGAGTTTAACACTAATAAAATAAAGTTTAACAGAAGCAGGTGCATTTGTGTATTTTTGTCCTCCCTCAAACGTATGAAGCATATTTTAGTCAGAATATAATCCTGACAAGATTCCCCGGTGTACACCTTTTTAAGCATACCACATTGATTCTGAAACATACATGGGAAAGCATAATTTGTTTAAAGTCTGGATCTAGAATCAATCTGGGTCTCAGTCAAAAGCATAAGACTTTCAAAAGATATTTTCCCGGAGTGTTTGTGTGTTTCATAGAACAGGAGAAGGCAGAAGACTTGAAAGGGAGCTGCTATTTCTCTGTAGTAGAGGCCCCGGAGCTGCCCCGGGATGTAGGAGAGGACTCTGGGGGCTATTAGGTGCTTGAATTTTCACAGGAAAGAATGAAACCTAAGGCAGTGGGGGAGGAATACAAAATCAACAAACTACATCCTTGGAATAAAATTTTATACTTAGTAGATGCATTTCCAGTCCAGGGGAGCGATAAGAGAAGACATTTTGAAATTTGCAGCTAAGAAAATATTTTTGTTCTACTGATGATTTCTATTTTCTGTAGCTAAGATCTTGCGTGATTAATAAAGAATAGTCACCTCTTTGATTTCGGGGATTTCAACTACAGCACAGTTAGATTCCCTTGACACAGTAGGATAAGTCCACTCGCCTTTGAATTCAGGCCATTCTTATTAGCTTAATGCTGTCAAGATGAGATGTTTTATGTCCTGTGATAATGAGGTAAGATATTGTGCAGAAGAGAACTGTGTGTCAGCTGTATGTTTGAGATCAACTTTCGGTGCTTATATATTACCAGTTCCCAAGTGTCTCCAACTCCTTTGATCTAATATGCTTTTAGTATATCCAGAATTACCTTTACCTATTAGTGCAGGAAAGAAAAAGCATATACTCAATCAAACTTGAGCTTTGAAGTCCGTTTTCCTGGCTCTGCCATTTACACACTGTGTGCCTCTGGGTAAACGCGTTACCTCTCAGATACTCCGTCTTCACCTATATGAAGCAAAGGGTGACGGCAGTTGTTCCATAATTAAATACAAAAATATGAATTTAGCCTACGTCAGTGTCAGACACTGGAGAGAGGACAGCCCACAAAACAAACATGACCTTCTACTCTTAGAACTTTTTGAGTCAATTATGCACATCATATTACATTTCTTCAAAACATTTTTGTAACTTTGAAAGGACTCAACAGGTAGAAAATTCTTTGGGGATTTTTATGTTTTGTTTTGGTTTTGGTACTGAGGATTGAACCCAGGAGCATTCTACCTGAGTACACCCTAAGCACCATTTATTTATTTATTTATTTACTCATTTATTTAAAAACAGCATCTTGCTAAATTGCTGAGGTTGTCCTCAAACCTGGGATCCTCCTGTCTCAGCCTCCCAGGTACTAGGATTGCAAGCATGCTCCATAGCACCAGGCTGAGAACTCTATTATTAATAGAGGTCCAAGTATACAATAATTCAATAATTGCTGCACTGCATGCTGTTTTAATGTGTTTTGCAGATTTACTTCTGTTTGGTGTGGATGTGAGCGTCATCACTCTCATCACTTTCTTCACTTTTTTTTAAAGCTACCAATGTAATAAAATTTCAGAAGTCTCAAGGAGGCCCATATACAAATAAAATACTCACTCTTACCAACTTGATGATATTAGACTTTAACAAAAGTGCCCAAACCCAAGATTAACTATGTGTTCTGGGCCACAGCTTGTCCTGGAGAGTAAATGTGGTATGTACAGGAGGGAAGGCCCACAGATTTGGGAAGAATTTAAAATAAATGCTTTTGATGAAGTAAAGTGCTCTTGGATCTGGGAGGCATGTGTTACAATATAGATAAAGTTATATGTTGTGATTTGGATTTGAATCGCAGAAGCATTTCCAACCTTTTCTGAACAGCTGTGGCTGGGAGACTGGAGCTCAAGCTGCTTCCAAAGAGTGGAAACTTTAATAAGGTTTTTAGATGTATTCAAAATAAAACCCTTGACTTTGGAGTGGGATAAGGATTAAAAGATAATAAGTACATTTAAGTTGAATGCGTTACTGGGGATTGAACCCAGGAGCATTCTATCTCTGATCTACACCCATCCCCAGCCCTATTTCTTTTCTTTTTTTTTTTTTTTGAAACAGGGTCTCACAAAGTTCCTAAGGCTGGCCTATAACAGGGACTCTTTCTGTGTCATTGTTGTCGTTGTTGTTGTTGATGGTGGTGGTAGTGGTGTTTGTGGTACTGAAGACTGAACCCAGAGGCATTCTACGCCTGAACTACACCCTCATCCCTTCTTATCTTTTGTCTTTGAAACTGAGTCTTGCTACTGTGCTGAAAGTCTTACTAAAATGCTGAAGCTGTCCTCCTCCAACCTGCTATCCTCCTATCTCAACTTCTCAAGTATAGGGATTGTAAGTGTGTGTGCACTACCATGAATGGCTTCTGGTTTTTATATAGAAGTGCAAATAATTGCAAATTATCGTTACTTCCTCCATTGCCATGTTCTAGAACTTTCCCCAGTTATCTAAAATTTAGTTCATAAACTTACAACACAAATACTAAGATTTGCGTTTAAGATGTTACTTTTCAACTGAGTAAAGTGACAATTGGTGTGCCCTTTTCTCTTCATTTTTAACACGAGAGAACAGATAAATACAACAGAGGAAACATCACCACTTCAAGGGCAGAGCAAAGGGAAGTTCAAGCTTGTTTGAGAAATTAATTTCAAATATGATGAGTGATCCAACCAAAGCTTTTTTTGTCTAGTTCACTAGGTTGAGATTTTAGCTTTCCTATAAACACACAGAAGGGATTTATAAGACAGAAACTGAATAGACAAGTAATTTTCCCTCCAGGAAATTGCCTAGCTACCCTTTAATTAAACTGATTCTTTCTTAAAGGAAGAATCATATTTCTCATTTTATATTTTCCTGCTTCAAAGAAGAAACTTATACTATTGGGCTTCCACAAGGGAAGCATAAACAGAGGAGTAAACACGGAGAAAGTTTTACATCTCAGCCCCTGGGAAGAATTTAGCAATGCCTGTGAAAGAGAGGGTCAATCACTGAACGGCCAAAACTGCCAGGAATCATATTACATATAAGCAAATTCCCTCACTAATATTTGAGAAGGATATGCTATGTCGTTTTCTGTTGATTGATCCTCCTAATGCAACTAAAAATCTTGTCCAGTATTCAAACACTTCCAAGAGGGAAGAAGTATTTTTGAACAGTTCTTTTTAAGCTCTGCAGCTCTTCTGGGCCTGAGGGATACACATGCACACAACACCAGTGAATGGTCCATGATTCTGCGTAGAGAAGGGCTTCCTCTCTTTGATGGGGAATTGCATCCGAAATTTAGAAGGAGCTGGAGATTGAGCTTTGAAAAGTATACCAAGAAAACCTCAGGGTCAGTGAGGTAGAAATAATATACCACTCTGTCAATAATTCCATGAAATGACACCAGAAACTTCAGGTAAGACTATGCCTTGTGGTATAGCAATGCCACTTCTATGTATATGTAAAAAAATAAAATAAAACAAAATTACTATTTTAATAAGATATGTGTCCAAAGGAAATAAAATCACTTTCTTAATAAGATATATATCAAAAAATAAAATCACTTTCTTAATAAGATATCTGCACTCTCATGTTTATTGCAGAATTACTCACAGTGGGTGAGATATAAATATAACCTATCAACTAAAGAATGGATCAAACAGTGCATGTATGGGTACGTACACACACACACACACACACACACACACACACACACACACACACACGAGAGTTATTCTCCTTAGGAAAGAAGGAAATCCTGCCAATTGCAACAACATGGATGAGCTTAGAATCCATTATGCAAAACGAAATAAACCAGACACAAAAAGACAAACACTGTATGACCCCACTTCTATATATGGAATCTTTTAAAAAGACTCAAGGTTATTATAACAGAGAGTAGGATAGGGATTGCAAGGGGTCAGGGGTAGAGGAGAAAGGGGTGATACTGGTCAAAGAGTACAAACTTTCAGTGATAAGGCTAATGTATAGCACAGTGACTATACATAAAAATAATATATTATTTGATTGAAATTTGCCAAGAAGGCAGATGAAGTAGTCTCACCACACAAAGCAGCTAACTGTGTGAGGGGAGGGAGATGTTAATTAGCTTAGCTGGTGAATGTGTTCCTCAAAGTCTCGTGTTGGACAGTTGATCTTCAGTGCAAAGGTATTAGAATGTGGGACTTTTAAGAGGCGTTTGAGCCCTGAAGTCTCCACTCTTAGGAACCAACTAATGTCTTCATCGCAGGAGTGCTTTACTTATAAATGGGGAAGTTTTATTTCTTCCTCTTCCTCTTTCTCTTCTTCTTGTTCTTCTTTTCTGCCCCACCCCCTCCACTGCTTTCTGCCATGGGATGACAAGGAAAAAATGCCCTTATAAGATGTGATTCCTTGATCTTGGGTTTCCAAGCCAACCATGGCCAAGTAAATTCCTACACATTATATATTACCCAGTCTATGGTATTCTGTTACTGCAGCACAGAGAATTCTAAGACAATTGTGCTAAATGTATAGCTATTGATACAGAATGATCATAATGTATACCCTAAACATTGATTTTGACTTGTCCATCTTGCCTCAATAAAGCCGGGGGGAAAATCATGACAATACTGTCCAAGAGCTGAGATACAGATTCACTTTAAGAGAAGCATTTCAAAGCCAGGTGTGGTGGCACACACCTGTAATCCCAGAACCTAGAAGGCTGAGACTGGAGGATTGCAAGCTTGAGGCCAGCCTTGGCAATTTAGTGGAAGCCTGTTTCAAAATAAAAATCAAAACGGGCTGGGGATATATAGCACTGAGTTAACACCTCCTGGGTTTAATTCTTAGTACCTAGAGGGAGGGAGGAAAGAAGGGAGGGAGGGAAAAAGGGAGGGAGGCAGGGAGAGGGGGAGAGGGGGAGAGGGGGAGAGAGGGAGAGAGGGAGAGAGGGAGAGAGGGAGAGAGGGAGAGAGGGAGAGAGAGAGAGAGAGAGGGAGAGAGAGAGAGAGAGAGAGAGAGAGAGAGGGAGAGAGAGAGAGAGAGAAAATAGATCATCTCCAAGTTTAAAGTTAAGTTGATCAATTACTATAATGTGTAATCCCCTGAAAGTAGATTATAATAGAAATAGAAACTCCATGACAACATTAGGAACAGAGAAAAGGTAGAAAGATACCAGAATGAAAATCCTGGACTTGCTTCCTAACTGGGGTGTCGGGAGGCAGGTAGACTAGCACCGTGGGGTCACAAGGGGAGCTGTCACTGAGTCCAGGCAGTGACAATAGTCATGGGTTATGAGGTTAAACCCACAGTGTCCTCTACCAGCTACTCTGGGGCTGCGGCAAATTGCCTAATTCTCTGTGTGTGTGTGTGTGTGTGTGTGTGTGTGTGTGTGTGTGTTAGTGGATATTGAAATCTCAGGCATTCTACCACCAAGCTACACCCCCATCCCATTTTTTTTTGAAGCAGGATCTCACTAGGTTTCTAGGAGCCTCACTAAGTTTTCGAGGCTGGATCAAATCTGCAATCCTCCTGTCTCAGCCTCCCTAGTACTAGAATTACAGGTGTGCACCACCACGCCCAGTTGCCTAATTCTTAGAAACCTGTTTCTTTATCTCTATAAGGACACTAAGCTACCTCACAGAATGGATTGAAAGAAGCAACCTCTTAAAAAGCTCTTAGCAAAGAGACTGGTGCACAACTGGCTGTTAGTTAATGTTAATTGCCTTCATTAATGCTATTATTGTTAGGGGAAAAAGAAGTACTCACCAGATGTGCATCATCTAGTTCCTGAAAGAGAAAGGGATGCTCCCTGAGCCCCCCCTCCAGCACTCCCTCCAAGAAACTCAGCTCCCAGTGAGTTGCTATGAACCGTGCTCTAGCTCAGAACAGGAAGCACAGTTGACCACAGACTCTTACATGCTCTGGTCCTCTCTTTGTCTATCTGAGAAGCCCATTAGGATCTGTCATCCAGGAAAAAAAAATCTACAGGGTATCATCTAAGCACACAAAGCTTTGAACTGTTTTATTCAATTCATAAAATGTATTTAATGCTTATCTAATAACATAACTGAGCAATATTCCAAATTGGCCCAGACATTGAAAACGATGAATGCACCATGTAATTTTCTTACAGATTTAAATGTTTCTGTCCTATTTTTCTTACTTGAAAAGAAAATGAATGCAAAAAGAAATACCAAAATGGGTACAATTTAAGCATCCAATACTCAAAAATGTACAGTAATGGGATAGTAATCTTATGATATATACTCACACTCTAATCATGTTAAATATAATTTCAAAATAAAGATAATTTTATATCAATCTAGAACATGGGGATTTTAATTTTGAACTATTGCACATGAAAAGTGTTAGCTTTTAAAGTAAATTTAAGACTTACATGCTATCTGACCTCATCCATCAAAAATGGAAGAATTAAAACAATTGAATGTAAGCATTCTGGGGGTTCTGATATTTATTTTTTTACATTTTTTATCCTCTATGCATTTAATGGTATGTTCCTTTTTTTTTTTTTTTTTTTTTTTTTTTTGCAGTACTGGGGATTGAACTCAGGGACATCCTACCTCCAAGCTATACCCCCAGTCCTATTTTTTATTCTTTATTTTGAAACAGAGTCTCACTAAGTTGTGGAGTGCCTCACTAGGTAGATGAGGCTGGCCATGAACCCGGATCCTCCGGTCTCAGCCTCCCAAATGCTGGGATTACAAGCGTGCGCCACCACGCTCGGCTCTCCACTTTTTATTTTTAATATTATTTTATTTGGTGCATTATAATCACAGATGATAATGAATTTCAAAGTGACAGGGACATGCATGCACACAGCACTTAGTGGGCTTCCCCCTGGCTCCCACCCCATTCCCTCCCCTTCCCCATGCATGATAAGGACATTGGCACTGATAATTTCTTATATGTACATAGCATCAATGAAAGTGTTTCCTTCATCAATTCTCCCTCTCCAGCCCACATCCCTCCCCCAGGCCCCTCCATCACTCCACTGGGGTTCTCCTCCTTTATCTGGAGTTCCTCTTATATCTCAACTTCTCCTTAGCTTCCACATATGAGAGAAAAAAATATGTCCCTGCACTTTCTGTGACTGGCTAGTCTCATTTACAATAAGAGTCTCTACATCTGTCCATTTTCCTGCAAATAACATAATTTTATTCTCTTTTGTGGCTAATTGGAATTCCATTATGTATATATCACATAATTTCGTAAGCTGTTTATCTAGTGATGGACACATAGGTTGGTTCCATGGTTTGGCTGTTGTGAATTGTGATGCTATAAACATAAATATACATGTATCACTGTAATATGCTGATTTGAATTCTTTTGGAAAGATATCCAGGAATGGTATAGTTGCATCATATGGTGGCTCCACTCCTAGACTTCTGAGGAACCTCTCTTAACCTGTACAATTAACCTGCAAAACCAGTATCGAAAAATTATTGAGAGATATCCCCCAAAGAACTATCTACAGGGATCCTAGTCACTCCCCAACCTATAAGTTTATAAGGCAATTAAGAAAATTATACGTGGAAAAGAAATCCAAAGTAACTAGTACAGAATTTATGAAGAACTTCTGTATATCCTTCATGCCTAAAAAGCAAACCAAGTCTGTATATATTAAACTGGGAAAGCCAAGTAGGCTTTTCTCCCTGAAATTACAGAGTTGTCAATTGTCATCTGTTAAAATAGAATTTTAATATGGTACAAATAATGGAACCAACCTGGAGTGTGCAGTGACACGTTGTGCAAAGCAAAATATCAAGATCTAAATGATTGATTGATTGATAAAGTAAACTTACAGTAAAATATTTCTTTAATTAAAATAGAGATTGGCAAACACTCATAAAAGTCATAAAGTAAAATAATATCCAGTCCTTTGAACGGCTAGAATATTGATACAAGAGATACTGAATAAACAGGATGGATTCTGAATTACCCTGATCCAATGCAAATCCAATTCAATTATAAAAAGTAAGATGCAAGATACAGGAAAACTGTTTATGGAGGAAGAGAGGTAAGAGCAGAAGTTGCTTAATGATAAAGTCTTAGCTTTGTTGTCCTGATTCCCAGATAATGGCATATTCTCAACAGAATGTCAATACATGTTTGTTATAGTAAATCAAATTTGTAACTGATAAAGTCCAACAATTGAGTTATTTGGGTTTTTCAGGTACAGTACTAAGGAGGCATGAGATAAATTAAATATTGTAAGTTGGGACAATATCTCAACTTCTATATTAGGTCTGGAGAAGAGAGATGATTAGTTACCCACAGAGGTTCTCCTATTCCTTTATCCATTTGGCCATTTCTTAAAATTGCCAAACTTATTCACTTTTCCAGAAAATATCCTCGGTTCTAGTATTTAACAGTTTGTAACAGGTTAGCCCTTGACCTTGAGTATCATTAAGGTCAAAACTTCACCTATGTTCTAACCACCTAGGCTGACAATATCTTGAGAGAGTAGGGTATTGAGTACTCTAAGTTTTCAATCTAATCTCATTCTTTTGCTTAAAATTCTTCAAGTTTTTGTTGTTGCTTTTATTTTTTTTTATTTTTATTGCAGTAGGGACTGAACTCAGGGGCATTCTACACCCCCAGTCCCTTTTTTATTTTATATATTGATACAGGATCTCATTAGGTTGCTGATAGTTTCACTATTGCTGAGGCTGGTATTGAACTAGAGATTCTCTAGTCTCAGCCTCCCAAGTACTGGGACTACAAGTGTGTGCCACCACTCCTGGCTGTCACTGTTTTCACAATAAAGTTCGAAATCCTTGGCATTGCTCACAAAGCCTTTCTCGAGAGTTCTGTACATGTCTGACCTTAGCTGGCTACACCTCAGTCCTCTAACACCCTTCAAAGAAGCTCCACAACTTCCTAGCTCCCCAGAATCCTCTATCTATGCTGAGCCCTCTGCCTAGATGCCTGCCTCTGGATTACCCACCAGATGAATTTAAATAAAACCAATCAATATCCCCATTCTGTATTTCACTGTCTCCTCCCTGTGCCAGGGTGCAGATTTGCAGGCACACACACATGCTTAAATATGCACACATATGAACCACTCCCAAGGTAAGCCTTTTTAATATTTTTTTTCTCTAGATTCCTGTAATTTTTTGAGTATCACCATACTACTTATCACTTAAGTTTGTAAGTCACTAATTGTTTTGTCTTCTTATGGAATATTGTGTAAAAAGTGCTTACCATATCATCTGGCAACTAAATAGCTTCTCAGTAAAAGTCCTGTTCTTATAAAAGATAAAAAGATAAGAAGAGATCACTCAGGAAATGAAGAAACTTCAGAACTTCAGATAAGAACATTATCTTCCGAGTCCCACATTCTGAATTAAATCTGTAGAATTTTCTATCTTTAGAATTTGTTTCTATCTTTAGAATTTGTTTCTATCTTTAAAATTTGTTTCTATCAGCTGAGCGTGGTGGTGCACGCTTGTAATCCCAGTACTTGGGAGGCTGAGACAGGAGGATCTAGTTTCGAGGCCAGCCTCAGCTACTTAGTAAGGCCCTCCGCAACTTATTGAGACCCTGTTTCAAAATAAAGAATAAAAAATTGGGCTGGCGGTGTAGCTCGAAGGTAGAATGCCCCTGAGTTCAATCCCCAGTACCGCAAAAAAAAAAAAAAAAAAAAAAAAAAGAATTCATTTCTATCTTTAGAATTCTATCTTTAGAATTTTTTTAATTTTTGAGTATTTCCATAAGCCATAAGTTGCCATATAATTTTACTAAAGTCTCAAAAGAAACCAGACATTTTGTGATACTCAGCTAACCCTCTCTGCTCTCCTCCATGAGCCCTCAGTGACTTCTCCAGCTGGTCAGTAGCTCTCAAAAGGCGAGCTGCAAAATTTCTACCACCTTGACTGAGTCACTTCCTAGCACAGGTCTGGATGAAAACTAGCAAGTTAGGAAGCCTGTAGACATCACGGGGTGAAAGACAGGGGTTGTTAAACCACAGAGATTGATTTACTTGAGATGAACTATTCTTAATATTTCCTCTGTGTTGCATAAATTTACAGGGATGCTATTAATTGGACCGAGCTGATAGTTTTGAAAACTTTTTTCAGCTGTAATAAATGTGGCCCGGAGCTAAATTAAGACATCCTTTCACTTCTTTGGGCAGAGCATTTTTTTTCCGAACAGCTGGCTTCTGTTAATAGGCATATCCTTCCTACAGAGCTAGCAAATTTGTAATCCCCATCACGCTTGCTGCGTAACCGCCCCGGAGCACATAATCACCAAGCACGTTCCCGTTGCTTTACAAGGATTTTTTTTTTCTTTCAAAGTTATACTTTTGGGAGACACACCATCTATTCTGTACTCTTGTTTCATGTCTTTCTTTAATTATAGCATCTGATATTTATGCTAAGGAGAAGAAGATAAAGAGGAAAGTGTACAATTGCCCATTTAAAACCCATGTGCTCGCAAATCCTCAAAATATAAAAAATTCTCTGAGCTGCTGAAGAAACATATTTCAAATCGCAGAAGCATCTCCAACTACACAATTAGGAAATATAGTTGATAGCCATAATATACTCAGGATCTGATAAGCTCCAAATGCACCGGGGTGAGGAGACTGTGTTACTGTCCTTCACAATTTCACTGAAGGTTCACCAGGAGTCTTCAGTAATTCCTTAGGATAGTTTTAGTTTTAGTTGGTTATTTTTCCTCATATTATGTAAAGACTATTCATAATTTGGTTGTAGAAAAGCAATCATTGAGCTAAATACGAATCCATCAAGTAAATGCGGTTCATTGTAGTTTCAGATTGTGGGTTGGACCATAGTTGATTTGAGTTTCCTCTGGAAAAGAGGATGCTTAACTTGAAATGTATTAACTTAAAATGTATGCTTTCTGGAAAGAAGATCGGGAGAAGATTACCTTTTCCACACAGCAGAGAAAATTCATTTAAATGGAAGCGAAGATGAATATTTAATGTATTAAGAGGCAAAATAGAGATGTTTTCAGAGCCAAGTGTGGTGGTGCTTGCCTGTAATCCCAGTACTTGGGAGGCTGAGACAGGAAGAACACAGGTTTGAGGACAGCCTCAGCAATGTAGGAAGCCTCAACAACTAAGTGAGACCCTGTTTCAAAACAAACAAACAAACAAACAAACAAACAATAAATAAATAAATAAATAAATAAATAAATAAATAAATAAAAAGGGCTGGGGTGTATCTTGGAGGTAGAATGGCCCTGGGTTCAATCCCCAGTATCTCACACACACACACACACACACACACACACACACACACATACACACACACAATGTTTTCAGTCACTTAGAAGAAAATACATGATTGATTTTTGAAGCATATAGGAAAGGTTCTTTTCAAACTACCTTCAGAAATAAGATGCAAAACAGAACAGTTTCATCAGCAAGGATAGGGAATATCAGGCAGAAATAAATGGGGAAAAACATGCTCAGATATAGGATTGAGGCAGAAGATTAGAAGATAGATTTGCTTAGCCAGAAGTGGTGGTACTTGGAAGGCTGAGACAGAAGGACCACAGGTTCAAAGCCAGCCTCAGCAACTTAGAGTGAGACCTTCAGCAACTTAGCTAGACCCTGTTTCAAAATTTAAAAAAAAAAAAAGGTTGGGAGGGTAGCTTGGAGGTAGAATGTCTCTGGGTCCAATCCCCAGTACCAAGGGAAAAAAGATGGATTTACTTCCTACTCATCTGGGATGAGCTAATCCCAGAGTGAGGGCATCTTGGAGGTGGGGAGGGGGCGGAGCAGGGTGTGAGGGAATAAAGGAATCACACACTGCAGAAGCCAGGCTCAGAACCCAAGCTAAGCAGTGCATGTCTCTGAAATCACAACCTCTCTTGTGTCTATGCTATGCCCAGAAAGTTGTTTGTTTGCTGATGTGTACATTATAGAAGAAAACAAGTGTGTTCTTGACCATACCAATGTGCTGTGAGATTTGCCTGCCTGTACACTAGATAGAAATTTTATTAATGGTTTTAAAATATTTTATGTTAAAACAAACCTATTACAGCATTGGTGTGGTCACTATATCATTTGTCACTGAATAATCACTCCATTTGAAACATCATCATTACATGTAGGATAAGCCAAGTTTCCCCATACACTTCATCTACGCTATAGATTGTGAAATATATTTATATATGTTCATTGTCCTTAAAGAACTATCTCAGGCTGGGATTATAGTTTCACAGTACAGCACTTGCCCAGCATGAGCAATGCCCTGGGTTCAAACCCCAGAAACACACACACACACACACACACACTTAGCTTCAGAGTTCATCTCCCTAGAATCTCCTTTGTGTCAATGAGTCACAAAATAAAGTCAAAGCATTAAAGCATTTTTTTGGTAAAGATTTTATGGTACTTGAAATCATAATTATACTTATACCAGAATTATAGAATAAGGGGAAAGATACAGCATTTCTAGGATAAAAATCACCTGGATTGTATCTATGTTTATAGCTGCACAGTTTACAATTGCCAAACTATGGAACCAGCCAAGATGTCCAACAACAGATGAATGGATTACAAAACTATGGGATATGTACACAATGGAATTTTACTCAGTCATAAAGAAGAACAAAATCATGTTATTTGCAAGGAAATGGAGGGAACTGGAAAACATTATGTTAAGTGAGATTAGT
>PVLC010006591.1:14816-68549 GCA_004027655.1 Graphiurus murinus | reverse complement strand
TGTTCCATGGTATAATTTTTTTTTATGAGGTGAAGGAGTATACCCTAACAATAAAAAGTTTTCTATAGTAATTACATATATTACAGTAACATGGTTGATTATGAAGTATGCATTGTACGTAATTGTAGATGCTGTACTTTAGTAGGACTGGCAATGCAGTGTGTTAACACCAGCATCATCACAAACACATGACTAGTGGGTTGCACTTTAACATTACAACAGCTACAGTGTCACTAGATGACAGGAGTTTTTCAACTCCATTATAAGCCAAGAGGACCACTGTCATACACGTGGTCTGTCGTTGACTGAAATGTTATGTGGCTGATGACTATGAACATTTTTCCAAAAATATTTATTTACTCTCTCTGTCTGATTGACATTGCCAGGCATTTGGGATGCACAGTTGATGAAGAGATTTCCTCTCCACTCTCACAATTTTTACAGGTTACTCTGGAGCTATGTGTGCAAAGAAAGAACTGGATCCTATGGAGCGCATGCCATCATGGAAGGAGGTCCAACGTCGTTCATTGGCAGGAGATGATTAAAAAGGTTCCAACAGAAGAAGAATGTAACACCCTAATGCACAGGATGGACATTCACAAACATGTCAAAGTCAATCTCTAAGCTGAACATGAGAAGGAGAGAGTGGGGAGCGAATGGGGGTGGGAATTAAGGAAGGGTTAAATGAGTGCTGTGCGAATGTATGCCTCTACCAGCTTGTATCCCATTAAGATGTATGATTACAATGAAACAATAAAAAATAAAAATAAATAAATAAATAATAAGTAAATAAATAAAAAGAAGAAGAAAGTAGAGACAAAGAAGAAGCCCAAGACAGCCAAGTAAGCACTCCAAATAGCCTGTGGGGAAGAGGGGCGAGAGAGGGGTTCAGAGCAGAAAACAACAACCCACAGCATGCTCAAAGTCAAAGAAGTGGAAAGAGCATGATGTTTTGAGGAAATTACATGTGCTAATTGCCTTCACAGAGATAAAGCCTGGTGTGCAGCCAGCCTGTTAGTGACAACAGCCCCTACATATGGAAAATTCACTTTTTGTCCAGTCGTTTATGTTATCTCATTTAATTCTAACAACTTTGCAATGAAAGTACTCCCATTTTATGCATGAAGAAACTGAGACTTAACGATTTTTTTTTTCAAATGTATCCAACCTCAATAAACTAAGTGATGGCATCAGGATTGAGCCTCTCGGAGTTCCTTGCCTATACATCTGCTACACTAGTATTTTCTCCAGATTTCATACAATTTTATTTAGAGGAACTTGATGATTTGTACTCTGGAGAGGACTGGTTTGAGGAAAAAAAATGAATCATAGATAGGGAGTCTTTAAGGAGATTATTTTAATAATCTAGGAAAGAGATGATGAGTATCTTAACTGGTTGTTAAAGTAGAAAAGAGGATATAACTTCAACGAGAAATTAGGAATTAGGATGGATGGAACACAGTGACTGGCTGGGTGACTCAGTAGGAAGTGCTCGAAGGGTGTCCCTGGGGTCTCTGACTTGTGCAACTGGGTGACACTTGTGCCTTTTACTGATACACAGGAGAGTGGGGGAGGGGCAAAGAATGTGGCGGAGATGATTGGAGGCCAGACTGCCTATGAGATAGGCTGAAGTGCCCAGCAGGCCGCGAATTAGGTGTAGGCTCAGGACTGAGGTCAGAGATAAAGATAATACACATAGGAAATGGAGTATGTTCAAAGCGATGAGCATGGTGGGAAACCAACTGAGGAGCATATGGAAAATGAATTTAAAAAAAAAAGGACATGGAGCAAAGGATGGCAGAAAATGAGAATGTGGTGATGTTCGAAGAGTCCAAAAGGCCACCATCAATGTAAACAGAAGAAAAGAAGAAGGTGGAGTTGGATAAACAGGGAAGCAGTGATTCTTAAAAAGGCGTGAGGCAGCCAACATGTTCCAGGTGATGCTAGCCGTGGAAACCCCTCCCTAGCGTGCGCTGGTTTAGCAGCTCAGCTTCTCATTGACAGAACTTAACAAAAGAAAGGGAGATGAGTGTATAAAAAGACTGCCACTTCTCTGCCAAGTACCGGGATTACAGGCATGTGCCACTGGGCCCCAGGGGCATTCTACCTCAGAGCTACACCTTCTTCCCTGTTTTATTTTTATTTTGAAACAGGGTCTCACTATGTTGCTGAGGCTGACTTCAAACCTGTCATCCTCATGTCTCAGCCTCCCAAGTACTGGGGTTACAGGTATATACTACCACATCCAGCCATGGGAAACTATCTTCATCTCTCTTGTGAATCACAGGCTCTGGTGGAAGCAACTACCATGTTGGCAGCTTGAAAGAGACCACAGCTGCCCTCGACCATGGGCGACAGCTTGGAAACACACTTCCCCAGGCAAATCTTATAATGACTATGGCCCAGCCATAGCTAAGTCTTACCCCCCAAGACCAAATCAAAAACCACCCAGATAAGCCATTTTCTGATCTCTGATATACAGAAACTGTGAAACAATAAAATGTTTCTGGTTTTAAGCCATGAGGTTTGGAATAATTTCTGTGCACAGACAGATAACCAATCTAGTCACTCAGCAAATATAGCCCCAAGAAGAAGACAGGACCTAAAAGGGTCTCAGCTCCCTTTGCAGTCGCAATTTATATATAATTTTTTGTCATGCATGCATCTGTCAATCTGAGGGGTCATTTATTGTTCTCATAATATATTCTGGCCTATAAATAGGTGCAGAGGTATACACTGCAAAGCAGGATAGAGAAGCAGGGCAGGGTGTAGACTCTGAGATCAAAACACTCGGGTTCAACTTCCTGTCTTCCTCTGACTACCTGTACGACCTGGGGCATGCTTCTTTACCTCTGGCTTTGGTGCCCTCATCCACATGAAGGACAGTTATAGCAGCACCTCTGGGATTGCTGGGAAGGACGCATGTGACACTTAAAACGGATCCTAGAACATTGTAGACACTCAACCAGAATGAACGACTATGACTATTATGGGGAGTGGATGTAGAGAGACAGAAAGAAAAAGAGGGAAAGATACATCGCCCAATCTTCACCTCCAGTTGTTAGTGTTTGTTTCATTTTGATTCTATCACTTTCCCCCTGAGGAACAGTTCCTGATTCAGTATGCTTACAAATGTCATCTCAAATACCTTTAGAATGACCAGTGTCCTAACCCTAACCCCGAACCTAACCAACCCATCCCTAACCCAAAACTAAATCCCATTCATAAGTGTGATGATATCACACACCTAATCTTACTATGCCACAGCTCCCACATTGTACCTTCTTCCATATCTTCACCAAGAACTCCCTGCTAAAGACCTCTGGGAGCTGGCCTCAGAGTATCCACTTCCTGAGCTACTTGCCTTACACGTGTGTACAGGCAGAAAGAACTCTTCGTAAATGTCTTCTCCTATTTACTTTAGGGCGCATCTTACTCCTCCTTTCTTCTTACCTGGAATTTGGGTCTCAGTTTATAGATTCATCATTCTCATGAGCCTCTCCAATTCATGACTCTAAAAGGCTTTCCCATTCCTTTCACCCACTGCGGATGTGTCTTTTAGGGCAATGAATCCTCATCTCCTTAGTTGAGCAGGAACTCTGCTAATCCCGGGTTGTTGACAGCTCACTTGGCGTTTCTCTGGGACCCTTCTTGGCTTCCCTCCCGCTCCCTATTTTGCCTATTTTCTGTGCCCCCCTCGTGTTATTCCTAATTCAACCTGTAGGTGGCGCCCGTGCACCGGCAAGGGCAGATGGTTCTGGATTCCTGGCCTTTCCTGTTTTCTTCTGAGCTATGCCCTGAGATAGCGGCCCAGATGTGCCGCTGGTCCCTGCAGAGTCTCTACACCATCTACATGAAGAGATGATTCCAGTGCCCTCCAGTGCCACCTGACGGAATATGGCAGCCACCTGAAAGGCCAGTGGTGCAAGTCAAATGATAAAACTGAATGCAAATGGTAAGTAGAGGCCCTGGTGCGTGGTGACAAGGAGTGCATGCTCCTTACTGTTCAAAGGAGCTCCACCACACACAAACTGTAGCCCTTTTTGCTCTTTGGGTAAAAATTCCTGGAATGTAGCTTAACTCCAGTCTTCCTGGGGGTATATTCTACATCCTAAAAATGTCTTTTCTTTTCCAAAATATATCAGTATTCCAAAAGTAGGCCTGGTTGCTTCAATCCCACTGTTTTATTTCTGGAAAGAATGTTGAATTTTTTTTTTTTTTTTTTTTTTTTAGTCCTAAGCATGCTAAGTAAAATCACAACAAAGCTCTTCAAAGAGTCCTGTCCCTTTCTCCTCCCATAAGATCTCCAAAATAAATCTACTTTCTCAACTGATCCAAAGCTCACATAAAACTTCTTACTGGGAAGAATTTGATTTATTGAAAAACATTTCCCTGGGGTATGTCCTTTATGAATTAGCAGTCAGAGTACCCAGCCATATAAAGCTCCTCCCATCCCTTGTAAAAAGAATCCCCTCAACAAATGTGTCTTGAACAGCATGCTAGTGCTCTCTTCCAATCTCACAAATTCCCAGACTTTTACTTCTATTATTCTATCCTTCCTACCTCATAAATTATATGAAAGGCACAATAGACAAGCCAGTCATTGGGGCTGAAATCATTCCTGTGCTCCTCTCTCTCTCTCTCTCTCTCTCTCTCTCTCTCTCTCTCTCTCTCTCTCTCTCTCTCTCTCTCTGTCTCTCTCTGTCTCTCTGTCTCTTTGTCTCTTTCTCTCTCTTTTGGTACTGGGGATTGAGTCCAGGGGGCATTCTACCTCTGAGCTACATCCCCAGTTCTTTTTATATATATTTTTTGAAACAAATTCTCACTAGATTGCCAAGATCCTGGCTACTTGTTGAGGCTCTCCTTGGACCTGCAATCCTCTTGTCTCAGTGTTCCAAGTACTGGGATTACAGGGGTACGCCATGACTCCTGGTCTCTCCTCATTTTTTCATTCCCTTTTCCTTTTCACTCCTGCCGAGGGATTCACATCTTTGCTATCTCCTCTCCTCTTTCAAGTTCCCTTCATACTGGATTCTAACCATACTGTAAAACCATATCCAGAACCCTCTGTTCCAGCACAGGGTCCTCCTGCAGATGACTGACTCCAAGAGGTTGTGAGTATCACACTTATCTCCAGCTCTGACTGCCTTCATGGGTGTCTTAGACTCCCTTGGCAACAGAAGCGACAGCTGCAACTTCTTCCTGGCACATTTTTCACAGGTGGGTCTGTTTTGAGCTCCTGACCATCCAGGGAGGTAGTTTAATCAGATGTCAGATTTATAGGTAAGAAAATGCAAACAAGAAGAAGGAGGAGGAGGAGGAGAAAAAGGAGGAGGAGAAGAAGAAGAGCTCACTCAGGATCCATTTAACATGTAGAAACGAGAATAAATTCCTGACCCCACTAGCTTCAGAAGTGAACCCTTTTCCTATAAGAAAAATAGGAGGCCTTTTCCAAATATTCTCAATTGAATGCTTCAGTGCATGCCACCCTCGTATAAAAACATTTCAATTTATAGTCTTTTGTCCTTCTCCCCTGTGTGTGCCCCACGCTGACAAAGCCTGCTCTCTTGTAAAAGAGGAAATCATACTGTTTGCTTTTGTGAAGTTGTTTTGGTTCATGAATCTACAGAAAGAAAATTACTCTCTCTCTCTCTACTCATTAAAAAAATGAGAGTTGGATATTTGACCATTTCTAAGATACCTTATATTTGAAAATTCTGTGATTTTATCATTTTAAAAGTAACATAAATGATATTGAGCAAAATATGACAATCTCTTTTCTTGAGAAAGAAATTAAAAAGCATAGAAATGTTTAGACATTTATAACTCTTTTATTAATAAAGTAGATAGTTTTTAATGTATGATCCCTATGTGCCAGAATATACTAAGCAATTGTCCTGAGTTTTAAAATTTAATCTTCATAAAAGCCCTACTTTGGCTGGCATAGTGATGCACCTGTATAATCCCAGGACTTGGGAGGCTGAGGCAGGAGGATGGCAGGTTTGTGGGTGTTCAGCCACAGCAACTTAGCATGGCTCTCAGTAACCTAGTGAGACCCTGTCTCCAAGTGAAAAATAAAATAGGGCTGGGGTGTAGTTTGGAGGTAAAATGCCGATGGGTTCAACAAACTCCATTAAAAAAAAAAAGCCATACTTTGATACCCTACTCTTGTATCCACTTTACAGATGAGGAAATGCAGGTACACCAAGGTTAACTTTGACCTTTTCTCAAGGTCATTGGCAAGCAGCAGAGTCAACATTTCAACACAGACCATGAAACTCCATGGGCAGCATTCCAAACTACTACACTCTCCTTCCCTCTTTCTTGATGCTTTTTTTTTTCCTAAAAATATGCAAGTGGTGGTTATTAATTGTACAGTGTTATATGGCACTAATCCTCTAATTTAGGGAATCTACAACTTTGCCTTTAATAGGTTATCAATAAGCATATCCAGAGCTGTGTCTTGCAATTATGTGTTGCATAAGGACTTCAAAATAATGTCGAGAATAACAAATAGTTTTTACTTACAAAGGGACTTGCAAATTGAGTTTCCTTCATCTGCAAAAACCTCTCTACACAAAATTAGTCATCCTATTTTATACTTTATTTTTAGACTGCTTTATGTTCTCTTAACATTTGGTGTAGCTGCATATCAAAAATCACAGCCATTCTATCTGTTCATGAGAACTTTACTCACTTACCAAAATCTCCATCTAAAAATTAATTTATAGCCCACGCACACTTTAGGAATTAGTGTATTTTTTTAATAAAATGCACCTTGCCCAGTTTTTAAGGGGTTTGTTATGAATAAGGAATGCACATGCCATGCTGAATGTGCATGTGAATTTTACAGCGAGTATATTTCAAACTTTTTTTCCTGCTATTTACTTTATTCTTTGATGAAGCATCAAAACTAATATAATAAGACAGAGGGATACAGTGTTAAAATACAGCAATTGCCACTCAGTTACTGACAACTTACACTTTTGTATGAAGATAAAACATTTAATATTATCACTACCCCCATTGTTGAATTATTAATCATCTCACATGACACATGTTATACAAATAACAATTGTGAAAGTAGGAGAGAAATTATTTAAACACAGTCTTCTAAAAGATATGCTACTTGAAAGCGAACTATAAAAATGGCAATTTGAATGTGATTGTTTAGTTTCAGTAGAGCACAAATTGGGTGAATCAAAGTCATGAGTGTGCATTGTGAGGTTCCTGGATTGATGCTGTATTTCAGAACTTGGATAATCCAGAATAATCTCCCTATCTTAATGTCAACTGATTAGTAGCCTTACTCTCCCCTTTGGCGTGTAATTTAACATAGTCATAGGTTCCAGGATTGGACATGGGCATCTTCAGGGACCATTATTCTTCCTACCTCACCTTTGAAATGAGCAGAAGGAAACATTGATAGCATGTCGGGGAGTGCCTGTGAAATGTTTTTTTCCAGACCTCAGAAAGGAGATGCATGAAGCCGGCCGTGGTGGCGGACGCATTCGGGAGGCTGAGACCGGAGGATCCGGGTTTGAGACCAGCCTCAGCTACCTAGTGAGGCACTCCACAACTTAGCGAGACCCAGTTTCAAACTATAGAATAAAAAATAGGGCTGGGGGTGTAGCTCAGAGGTAGAATGCCCCTGAGTTCAATCTCCAGTACTGAAAAAAAAAAAAAAAAAAAGAAAGGAGATGCATGTCCCAGCCATGCATTTTTCCAACTGTGTCACCATCAGCTCTGCCCGATTATCTTCATCTTCTCTGATATTTCTATAATCAAAAGTCATCTTCAACACCAGACATCATCTTTTTTCCAACATCGATTAATAAAGGACTTAAGAAAATAGCTATAGTTTGTCTTCTGAAATCCCTCACTTGCTAGGATCATTTTTTTTTGCAATTACTCATTTTTCTTGATACCCTACATAAGTTGCTTTTAATTCCATTCATCTGACAATTACCTATGGCCAAAAATAAAGCCTGGGATTGTGCTGGGTTCCAAGACATGGCCTGAGAGCAATTCAAGCTGTGCTCTTCAGGAGCTCAGTGTGTGTTTGAATATTGTGTGCTTGTGTATGTGTGTGTGCATGGATTCATGTGTGTGCACATGCATGGTGTATGAGTGTGGGTCAAAGGTTACATCTGGGAGAGGCAGGTAGAATCGTTATTTCAGAGGGATGTTAACACACACACACACACACACACACACACACAAACACTATGACTGTTTTCTATTTCTACTGCCCTTTGGCTATTGCAGTTCTCCCAAATGTATCCCATTGCTACAGTCTCCCACCTCCAAACTATGCCATGCTCAGGTATAAACACAGCTCTAGTTCTGTCACTCCCTGGCTCGAAAGCAACACCTTCCTCACTGCCTTTGGAATAACATATGCATTTCTTATGCAAATCAAAACAACGCTGAGATTTCATCTCACTTCAGGTAGATTGGCAATCATCAAAAATACAAATAATAATAAATGCTGGCAAGGATGTGGAGGAAACAGAACATGCATTGTTGGTAGGATTGTGAATTAGTACAGTCACTATAGAAATCAGTATGGCGGTTCCTCGGGGGACTAGGAATGGAGCCACCATATGACCCAGCTATACTACCATTCCTTAGTATTTCATCCAAAAGAATCAAAGTCAGCATACTATAGCAAGACATGTATACCCATGTCCATAGCAGCGAAATTCACAATAGACAAATTCTCGACCAGCCTAGGTGTCTGTCAACACATGAATGGGTAAATAAAAATGTGGTATATAGAGAATGGAGTTTTATTCAGCCAAAAAAAAAAAAAAAAAGAATACAGTTGTGTCCTTTGCTGGCAAGTTGACAGCTGGAGAGTGTTAGGTTAAGCGAAATAAAATGGACTCAGAAAGTCAAAGGTCATATGTTTTCTCTCATATGTGGAAGCTAAAGAGAGAGAGAAAAAAGGAAGAAAGGGGGTGGGAGAATCTCATGAAAATAGAAAGGAGACTGAGTAGAAGAAGGGATCAAGGATCTGGAGAAGGGGAGGGAAAGGGGAGTCCTAGGCAATGAAACTGACCCAATTATGTTATGTGCATGTACAAATATGCAACAATGAATCTCACTATTAACTATAAAGCACCAATAAGAATATTTTTAAGAGCATAACATATGCATTTCTCTGCAGGAAACCCAAGGCCTTCTGGGCTCCACCTCCCGGTCCAGTCATCAGAGTCCTATGTGCTCCAGCTAAGTGTCATCGCAGCTGTCCTCAGATCCTTGCTTTGCTTCCCTAGCTCCACGCCTCTGCCCTCAAGCTCAGCCACTCTCTCCTGTCTCCGTGTCCAGTTAATACCCATTCTTCAGAAAGCAGCCCATGGAACATTCTCCTGTTCCTTCTCCACTGAAAAGAATCTTTCTGTAAGAGCTCCTACATCTCATTGTTTTGTTTTTGTTTTTTTTTTTTAAATAGAAACTATCCACTTCTGCCTTAGATCTTCTCCTCTGCTAAATATCAAGGCCCCTGTCCCAGATTATAAACTCCTTGAGAGCAGTCACTGGTTTTATTTCTCTTTGAAACGTCTACAATAACTGGCACGGCACCTTGCCCACAGCAAGGATACTGTATTACAGTCTGTCAGACACAGCTGAATGGATCAGTAGTGTCAACCTCCGGAATGTCGTCATAAGCACTGTTTCTACACCTTGTTCTCCTTGGAGGTGATGGTGGTAGGGTGCATTTATTTTTCTCTATTGTATTCACAATATAGAATAAGACATGGGAACTGACAGACACCAACAGGGAGGAAAACAATTTCTGCTTCTGAAAAGGACTTCCAGGCGCTGATTAACCCACAGATTCAATGGATAGAATGAATATATATGTTGTACAAAAACAAAAGTAGGGGAACACAAAACTACAGATGCCTAGTAAAATCAATACAGAATAGAAACATCGTCTGAATCGTACTTTCCTGCTCCAGAAAAGAAAGAACTTGTAGATTAATAGGAATCCCTAATTTTGTGAATGTTGTATGTGTGCATTTTTAACCAAAGCAACTGTTCAGTAATGAATATTTATGGAATAGGCAGACTATGAAGCCACAAAAGTGTTTTTAGTGTGTCATTGTCATCAGTTCTACTAAATAATTGTCCCTATAAATCCAAAAATATCTTGAATGGATAATACTGAATAATCTAGATCACCAAATTGCATTAGGAGGGTATTAGCTGACTCAGGAGACTAATTATAATGAGGTATTGAGCTGCTTATCTCTCATCTCAATCTTAAAACCATAAACCACACCACACAGGCAGTGGCTGCCAATCAGATTCATGTGTGGGGTAGGGAAAATAGCTTTGAACAAGGGTCAGGAGCCTCAGCACTGTCATTAACTCGGTAACCTTGGGAGGTCTTAATAAAGATCGTCCCCAAGTGGGAAAAGCAGATCTCTTCCTTAGAGAAATATAGCTATAGGAGTGGGTGAAGCTGCTCATACACAGCGAATGTTCAAACTGCAGAAAAATTGCACACACACACAGAAGCACACACATGTACACGCACACACTCACCTTTCCCAGACCAGTACCTTCTTGCTTAATGGACCAGTTTAGGAGTACTATTAACCAGATGATTATAATTTGAGTAAGTGTCATCCATCCATGTCCTAAGTAACAGTTAGCTGACATAAAAATTATCAAACTGCTTTCTCACCCACAGGATTGATCAGCTAAAGCTCAAGGCTGAAATTATTATATTTGTTTCTGAATCTATTTTTGGATAGTAATAATACTATCGCTATATGGTGTTTCTAAATTTTCAAAGCACCTGCCCGTGGTTTTATTCACTCTTAACAGCCCAGTCAAGTCAATGGGACACATTTTTGAAAGCCTGCTAGCATCGGTCTGGTGTTGGTGGAAGGCCTGAGCGCTAAAGCCAGGGTTGCAAAAATGGTTAAGACAAAGTTCCTGACTTCAGGTTGCTTTCTGATATTAGCAGAGACAACACATTGTGTTCTAATTATTTCTTTACACATCTGAGAAGTCCTAGAAGTCCTAGGGGAGAACAAAGGAGGAAATTCTATTTCTATTGAAAGAGAAATGTGTGTGCATGGGGGGCAGAGGGAGGTGTCAAAGATGGCTTTGCTGAGAAGGTGACCTTGTCCCTGGATGAAACGCCCGCCTCTATCCCTTCTATGGAGAAGCTCTGAGTCTTACTGGATTTCTGTGAGTTTGAGACTCCTCATCAATTAAATGCGGACAACAAGGCTGAATTCATTGGTTTGCCAGGAGGGTGGACTGGGATGGCATATGGGAGGGTGATTTGCAAACAGCAAAGCACTCAATAAACCAGAAATTATTATTTCCACTTTGTAGAGGCACGGGCTTGGTTTGCTCCAAAGGAGAGCTGCAGACCCCCAACCCAGTGCCAGAGTCCCACCCGGGACTCCGATGTCCTCCCCCACACTGCCTGCTGACTCTTGAGGAAATATGGAAAGCACTCAGCCTGATAATATTTTATGGGCTCTAAAACCATGTTAACATATTCATATAAATAAACATGCCAACATCTGAAGACTTTCCTTTGAAATGTTGCTTCTAAATTCTAAGTGGATTCTCTCCATAAAAGGAGGAACCAACCAAGCATTGTAAGGGAGGAATCGCAATAAGGAAAATCATAATATTTAATACAGGGAGAAAACAGTCAGATACTTTTTTTTTTTTACAAAGGGTTTTAAACCACCCAAAGTTTCAGAGAATGAAATATGACAGATTCTCAACTGTTTAATGTGATTTAACTGTGGATTTTAGAGAAAACATTGGAATAAATATGTGCTTTACATATAGTAGGTATTCAAAAACTGTCGATTTCCCAGATTTAACTTGGCCATTTTTAGCCCTAAAATTACAATATTAAAATATCTCCCTTACAGAGCCCTGACCTTAGAAGTCTAGAAGCTGGAAAAGAGGTCATCATAAAAAAATTTTTTTCTCCCCTTAAATAATATCTATAAATTTTGTCTTAATTAAATATAATATAGTTTACTCTAAAGAAAACATTTTATTTAAATCCATTGATGTCTCATAGTTGAGAAAAATAAAAAAAATAAAATATAATTATTTTAATTATCCATTTCTCCTACCTTATTAATAACAGGTCTGGAAAGTCTTTTTTTTTTTTTTCCTACTTTTTAAATTTTGTACTGGGGATTGAACCCAGAGGCATTCTACCTCCAAGCTACAACTCCAGGAGCCTTTTTATTTTTTATTTTGAAACAGGCTCTCACTCGGTTGCTGATGGTCTCACTAAATTGCTGATTTGGGCCTTGAACCTGTGATTCTCCTGTCTCAGCTTCCCAAGTACTGGATTACAGGCATGTGCCACCATGCTGGGATGAACAATCTTAAGTTAAAAAAAAAATTGTGTACTCATTGTATACTACATCCAAACAGTGTGTGGAGGGATGTAAATATTCATACATCAACAAGAAATTCACGCTACTACTTACCGATTGTATCCATCTCTATTAGGGTTCTCCAAAGAAATAGAACCAATAGGTAGGTAAGTAAGTGGATGGATGGATGGATGGATGGATGGATGGATGGATGGATGGATGGGTGGATGGATGGATGGATGGAAGGATAGACCTTCATTTGGAAAGGATCAGTCTTTTGTTCTATTCAGGACTTCAGGCCCACCCATATTATTAGAGGCAATCTGCTTTATTCAGTCTATCAACTTAAATGTTAATTTCATCCAAAAATATCCTTATAGAAACACCCAGAATAATATTCTATCAAATGTCTTGTCACTCTGTGGTGAGTCAAGTTAACATATAAAGTTAACTATCATGCAATCTGCTTTGACTTAAATGTGTTCCTCAAAATTTCATATGTTGGAAATTTAATCCCCAACATCATGACTTCATGATATGTAGAGGTAGGAACTTCAGGATTAGATGAAGTCATTCATCTAAGCGTGCATGGTGCACGCTTGTAATCCCAGTATTTGGGAGGCTGAGGCAGGAGGATTGCAAGTTCGAGGCCAGTCTCAGCTACTTCATGAGGCCCTCCGAAACTAAGTGAGACCTTGTTTCAAAATTAAAAATAAAAATAGGGCCAGGGGGTATAGCTGAGAGGTAGAATGCCCCTGAGTTCAATCCCCAGTACCACAAAAAATAATAACAGTAAGGTCCTCATGATGACATTATTGGACTTATAAGAGAGAGATGGAGAGACTGGAATACCCTTCACTGTTTGTGATACAGCAAGAACCCTCTCACCAGAGACTAGCACCATTCCCTTGAAATTCCTAGCCTCCGGAACTGTGAGCAGAATACAGTGCAATTCTTTATAAATGACCTGGTCTTGGGTACTTTGTTTTAGCAACAAAAAATGGATTAAAACACCATTCAAAAAATATTCTCTTTTTCTTCTAAGTTTTGGTAAGTTACTGATCTCCAAGGACAGGTCACCTCAACAACATACCAAGAAAATGGTTCTCCTTTTAGAATACAAGCCAATATAAGTTGCTGGTGACCTGAAGGCCCTGGCCTACTGATCAGGCTGCTTTGGGTCAAAGTTCATTTCCACCATTTATAAACTATTTGACCTGGATACACCAGCTATCTTTATGAGACTTACCTGCCTCATCTATTAAAATGGAGAAATAATAGTATGCACTGAACAGGGTTCTTAGAAAGCTTAAACAAGATGATTCATGTAACCCATCTGTCACTCAAGCTCTCAGCAAACACTCGCTGCTCTAATACTAATAATTACTGTGATAATTATGAGTCCTGATTCCAGGCCTGCTGAAATCTATTAAATATAGCACGACTGTCTTAACCAGAACACTTACTTCTATTGTCACATGCTTGGAAATTGTATTAGTTGTTTATACACATGGATCATTTGGCCACAGAATATTTGCAATTCTGAATCATTTAATAACCTATCAATTCAATTGAAATAGATTTCTCAGCCAGGCAAGGTGGCACATGCTTATAATCCCAGTACTTGGGAAGCTGAGACAAAAGGATCACAGGTTTAAGGCCAGCCTCAGAAACTTAGCGAGACCATTTCAGGATTAAAAATAACAGCCAGGCATGGTGGCATATGCTTGTAATCCCAGTACTTGGGAAGCTGAGGCAGGAGGATCACAGGTTTGCAGCCAGCTTTATCAACCTAGTAAGACCTTCTAACTTAGTAAGACCTTGTTTCAAAATTTAAAAAATAAATAAATAAAAATAGGGCTGGGCTCAGAGGTAGAATGCCCCTGGGTTCACTCCCCAGTATCACAAAACATTATTTAATTAATTTAGAAAATTGGTGATAGGGGAGGAAATCCTAAAAGCACCTCTCTAGAAGATTGTAGAGAAACATAGATGCAGAACTGGGCAAACATTCCCTCTCAGCTCACCTGCTAAACCCAAACTGTAAATCAGTACACTGGCATTCGTGTGTGTGTGTGTGTGTGTGTGTGTGTGTGTGTGTGTGTTACTGGGGATTGAACCCTGGGGCATTCTACCTCTGAGTTATACTCCTAACCCTATTTTCTTTTTGAAACAGGGTCTAGCTAAGTTGTTGAGGTCCTCACTAAATTCCTGAGGCTGGCCTTGAACCTGTGATCCTCCTGTGTCAGGCTCTACAAGCAGGTATCACCATACTAGGCTAACTTGCCATTCTAAATTGGGAGTCAGGACCAGAGAGAGGCAAGGGGGTCCCTGAGCTTGCCCTGGAGAATCATCATCACCTCCTAGGTTGGCCCCATCACACTAACTGTGTGATTAGAGGTGTGTGTGTGTGTGTGTGTGTGTGTGTGTGTGTGTGTGTGTGTGGTGGGGGTTCTGCTCAGCTTCCTCCTCTGAATCAGGCTTTCAGTGTAGATCAGCCCCATCTCTACAACCCAGAGGCTTAAATATAAATCTGGTATAAGGACAAGAGAAGAAATCTGAGCATTTGGAAAAATTCTTAAAAGTGATGAGTGAGATTTCCTTCATCTCGCCTCCGAAAATCATTACAGTCGTTGATGTCTTCAAGGTCAAGGTTAAACCGGGTTGATATTCATCTCCTTTCTGATCCTATTTGCCTTTGTCATTTTCTGTTCTCTTCAAAGACTGCATCTTCCGGAATCCAGGAATCCACAGTCTATGCAAAATAAGTCGCTTGAACTTCGGGGGAAAGTTTAGGTGTCCAGGCCCCCGCACGCCTACCTACCTCCCCCCTCCCCCGTTTTCACCCCTCTCCTGGTTACCATCCCCTTCACTCTCAGCCAATAGAGGAGTTTAAAGATTTAAATGCCGTGTTTAAGCTGCATTTAAAGAATTAACCCATTTTAGCCCCTCGCTCGTCTAAACCACAGGGTGCCAACCGGACATTAATTGCTTTCATCTGGTGGGGTTCCAGACCGCTCCTCCGAAGGAAGGCGTGCACAGTCCTGGCACCAATTGGCTAATTCAATTTACTTCCACAGCATTAGCCTCTGTCAGAATATTCATGAGCTGGGGAATGAGGACCCGCGGCACAGGCAGGCAGCAGCCACTCGGGCTGGGGAAGGCGCGAGGGAGGGGAAGCGGACCTCGCGCCGCGCTCGGGGGACGGTGACCGCAGCCAGGCGGCTCTTCTAGCCCGGGCGGGCGGGCGGAGAGCTGGGGGCGTCGGGAGGGTGGGCCGGGGCAACGGTACAACTGGCTCGCCTGGCGCTGCGCCCCAACTCGGCGACCGCGCGGAGACTTTGTGAAACATCCGGAGGCAGAAAAGCCCGCGACACTTTGGACAGAGGGGGACGGGGGGTGGGGGGCGGGGGCAGCGCCGCCAGCGGGGGCGAAGGGACCTCGCGGGACACCAGCCGCCCGGCGGGGGAGGCAGCGATGTGAGCTGGACGCCCGCCCCGGAGGAGTCTGGACGTCTCCGGAGGGAGAGTCGCCGCTGTGCCAGGTAAAGCGGAGGGCTGGAGTCGGGCCCCGCGCGCCTACACCCGGGCTCGGGCTCGGGTCGGGGTGGGTTCCCGGGAGCCCGCACTCCGGGGAAGCCGCCCCGGAGCTGAGCGCTGTCCAGCTCCGCGCCGCGCGTTCCCCGCAACTACCCGCCACGCTGGCGACCTATGGGCCTGCGGGAGTTCCACTTCCTCGGACTTTGCCGGGAAGGGGACGAGTAAAGGTGGTTGCCCCGGCTGAGGTGGATGCTCTGTGGGAGCAGGGAAGCTGGGGCGCCGCGGGGCAGGTGGAGGACGCGGTGCGCTGGGTGCGGGGCTGTGCGCGCTTGGAGACGGAGACCGGGGACCTAGGAGCGCTGCTTGTGGGAGCGTTTGGCTCGGGTTTCGCCCTCTCTGGCCTCGCTCCCTTGGTCTAGGGGACTGGGTGATTGCGTCCCCCACGCAGGGATGCGCTCGGACAAGCCAGCCAGAGCCTCTGGCTTTGGGGAAGCGCAGGCACCTACGGGGCCGGTCCGGCTCCGCGCCCCGCGCAGCGCCCCCGCCGGAGCTGGCTGTGGGAGGAGAATGTGGTGGGGATTTGCGTCCCTGCCACCTGCCGGACATCACCAACTCCCCGGATTTCCTGTCTCCGGGCCTTGACACTCCCAGCGAAAGCTCTAAATTGCGCGCTGGTGTTTTGAGCTCTGCTTGGTGATGTGATGTTTGGATAGAGCCGGGGTTGAGGGGGCGGAGAGGGGGTCAGGTAGGGTGAAAGTTTCAGATTTGCAAGGAAAATGCTACGGCGGAGTCCCAACCTGCCCTTAGCAATTCGAGGACTGAGTTTCGCTGCTGAATCAGGAGCCCAAACCTGGCTGTTGGTTGGGGAGGGTGGGGGCAGCTCCAAGGATGCCCTAGATCCCCCTCTTTTTCTTCCTGCTGAGAAGAGGGACCGGCATTAAAGAAGAGGGGAGAGTTGGTCATTCAGAGTTCACTGTGGTATTGCCATTATTATTATTATTATTATTATTATTATTATTATTAATGCTGTTGTTGGCAGAAAGCCAGGAAGTGTTTTGGTTTTTTTATAGTTCTAATAGCCTGGAAACTGAGCCTGCACCCCTCTCCCCAAATAACGTCCCCAGACCTCCTCTAGACTCTGATGTGTCTCCACCAAAGGAAATTATTCCCTCCCCCCTTCTCAGAGCCTTGGTGTTGTCAGGGACCCAGCTAAGGAATTGGGTCTACCCAATGGGAACAACAAAAACAACAGAGTGGCAACTGGAACGCTCTTGGATTCATGCCTACAGATGGGTATTAGGGATCTATCTACTTGCCTTCCTCACTCTCCTCTGGCTGGAGAACTGTGGGGGTATAGCCACCCCGAACCCCATACTTGACCCAGCTTGCCCTTTTCATGCATCCATACTACCTGGGCAACTCTTCTCCTCTTAGTGTGACCCTTGCAGACCCACGGGGCATGCGCCCTAGCCGGGCAGGTTTCTTTGCCAACACTGGAGGAAGCCACAAGGGCACCTGCGGTTACCTCCTCTTGGCTTGGCCCCTGGTCAGATCTCCTCCAGGACACAGGCTTGGCTAGCTGATGAAGCAGAAAACAGGGCAAGAGTGTGGGAGCGCAGCCTGGCAGAGTTAAGCTGAGCACGCGGGATGTGAGGTCAAGCCTCCACGCTGGCCACATCCCTTCCTGCCGGAGAAATCAGAGAGACCCACGAAGAGCAACTGGGAAGTGTAAATTGAAACCGAGCCCTTCTAGTCAGCTGAGCCTGTGGCCACTGACTTTGGCATGACCTTTCTTTCCAGTGCTTCTTATTTTCCCTATTTGCCAATGCAATGTGCAAGTAGCCAGTGCCTTTCTAATAGGAGAGTTGTCATGAGATGATCTAATTTTGTATCCAAAAAAAAAAAAAGCTACTTTGAGCATCCTGGGAAAGGACAGTCTATAAAATACGGAATTTTAATGTTTTGTGAAAAGTTTGCTACACTGCAGGTTAAGGAGATTCATTTTTAGCATGTGTGCCATGTGGCAGGGTAAAATTAAAATGGAAAGGGAAAGTACAAACATAAAAATGACTTAGCATTCTTGACATTCTTGTGCATACTTGTTGAAAAATTATCTTTCGTTTGGGGAGAGTTGCCCGGGAATTTAATCAGTGTTTATACTACTGAAACGCCCCTTTCTACCTTTCTCCTCGGTAAAATTTTATGACCTAGTTCTCACCGGAAAGGCGCTGTAGCTGTAGTATGCACTGGGGGGCTGAGTGGCGAGATTGAAGGATTGTCAGGGAATCCTTATGTAGGGTTTGGAGCCTGCAATGGGAAGCCAGATGCCATCATTGCAAAGCAGCAAAGAGTTCTTCTGGAAAAAAATCAATTGAAACTGGGGAGGAAATAGGAAACCAAAGGGACTTCAGAGAAATGAGGAGAAAAACCAATAGAACCATGGAAGGGAGTTTGGAGGAGAGACGTGGGGAGGGGGAAAAAGAGAACTGATGAAGGAAACGGTTCAGATAATACTATGTCCATCTGTGAAGAGATCCGCCATCAATCTCACTAACATGTGCCAGGGATGGGGCGGGGGGGGGGATCTGAATGAAACACACCAAGTGCTCTGTCCGTGTATGTTTGTATCACTTCAAATTTCACAATGATGTACAGTGACAATGCACCAATGCAAGCATAGTAAAAAGGAAATCAATGGAGCAGCTTAGGGGAAGGCACCCAGCATCCGTTGTCCTCTGCTCTCAGATTCAAGAAGGAGAGTCCATCAGGTGGTCCCAAGGGGGCTAACCAAGTGTGATTCCCACCTCCACTAGGCAAAGGTACTACCCTTTCCTGACCTTTGTCTGGGGAGTAGTTCCCCTCTCGGTGACTGTCACAGTGTAATAGTTTGCTGCCTAGAGAGACTCAGCCATACCCTCTTGGGCCCTGGTATGTCTGTCAATATTCCCCAAGATCCGAAGCTTCTGAAAGATGCAGCTGTTGGTGAATTTAAGTAAATAGTTGGAAGTCATCAAGTGAGCCACTGAAAAGTGGGTATGTTTCCCCCTGGCGAAGGAGTTATTGAATGCCTTTTGAGCTTGAAAATTAGCAGTTTGGAAGAACAGGAGGGATTTCTTGACTTCCCTCTACCCATAAACCAATAGTTGCGTTCTTCTTTCCCTCATAGTGGTGAGCACTGTCTGCTTAAGCATTTTTTTTCTTTTTTACAATTTTGGACTTAAAATGGGGTTTTGCCTGATGGCGGTCTATGGAGAGAGGAAAAAATGTAAAAAGATACGGAAGGAAGAGCTGCAGTGGCTAGAACATAAATCAGCCAGAATATATGGGGGTGTGATGAGAATAGGTCTTTTCACCCTAAAAAAAAAATGCCCACTTTGGAAGAAAAAGAAGTCCGATTATTGGCATCCCGGGCTGAAACCAAGGCAGCTGATGCCGAGAGGAGCCAAAGGGCAGTTCTTCTTAGTTTAGAAACAGCAAGACAGCCTCTGCCAAAGATTGCTGTAAACACAGAATAAAGATTTCATTGTGGGCCGGTGTGACTAGAATAATTAGACAGTTAATTGTTCATTCTGATCGGGTGGTAGAGCGATCGGGAGTGCAAAGGAGCAAAAATAAAAAGCAAGGCAGAAATAGAAAAGTAAGATTTATCACTTTTATATTCATTTGTTTTACTTTGATGGCACTTTGGAAAAAGCCTGGTTGGTTTTAAAAGGAAAGAAGGAAAGAAAAAAAAGCGTATCCCCAGAACACTAGAGAACTGAGAACTGGTGATATCCACTGCTGCCATTTTCCCCCCTCCAACTTCTAGATATGGACAAAATTTCTCATCTTCTAAAACTAGGATGTGAGACTGTAGTAAGAATGGAACGCATTAGGAAATCCCAGTCTTCATTAACAGATAATAGGTCTAAACCTCCTTGTCAACCTAAGCAAAACATATGCAAATATCACCAGAGTTTTGCACTCTTCCACCACTTTCTTTGCAGGCGTGTAAGGTTTAAGAAACAAGCATTCTGGTGTTGACATTTACTTATTTTCTGCTGTGAAGCGAATTGCCTACAATGATTAATCTTTCACATTTAATTGAAGGAATAGCCTCCTTTGTATTTGCGTACTGATTTAGAAACAAAAGAAAACTTATTTTTAAGGCATAAAGGTGATTTGAAGCAACTGAGCATCTACAGTTATCATAGGCAGTAGACTGTGACTTATTGTTATTTGCTAAAAGATGGCTCTGTGATCAATTCCTTGTGAAATGACTTCTGCAAATGAAGACATGAGCAATGGACTATAGATGGCATTTAGCACATGGTGTGTGAGGCGGGGCAAATGAAGAAGCATGTATTCATTAGGTTCAAACCCTCCTTGAATCCCGATATTGACGTGGAATATGGGGCAAAGTTCTCACTATTTGAATTTTAAAAAGAACATCTTTAAGTGTCAATGTTAAGTATAATTGTTCTGGGAATAAAAAGCACTGTTATAAAGAAAGCATAATAAATTAAGAGAAGGTCACACAGACTCATAAAGAGCAATACTTAGTTTCTCCAAGATATTCATCTTGTCTCTTTGTTTAAGAGGTATGACGGCATCTTTACTAACCTTTAGTTTCTTTTATCCATCACGAATCAAGAGGGATTGCAAAGTCAGTATACTTACTGAAGTGTTAAAAAGCATAAATGGTGCAAAATTATGGAACTACCTAGCTCTCAGAAAATTCTACTTTATAAAATGCACTGTCTACAAAAATTAAAAATAGAAAATCATATTGCCACATTAAGTTGTGGCATCAGCCCATTTTAAAGAGAAATTTAGTCTTTTCTCATTTAATTGCTATTTGTGGCTTGCTAAATACTTTTTCAGAATAATCTGTCCATCTCTTGCTAACCAGGGCTGTCTAGTTAAGAATGTTCCTAATTACATATGGATTGTTTTAATTTTAGAACTCTGAGAACATTCAACTTAAAGTGTTACTCAAATGCAATACAAAATAGAAATGGTCCAATTCACCTCCAGGTACATGCAATTTTTTTTTTAAGTTTAAGGGATCACAAAAGAGAGAACATTTGGTGTGGGAATGAGCCACTACACACTAAAAGAATAAAAGAACTAAGTTGTGACATCTTTTAAAACCACATAAAAGTTTTAACAATGCCACTCATTTCTTCTTATAAAGTAGTTAAGTACTGGCCATATAAACTACCACACAAACATACCAATGTCAAGAATATGCAGTGTTCTGAAATGGGGGTATTTTTTGTTGTTTATAGGAATGTTTGACAATAAAATCAGCTCATTCTGTCTAACACCATCATTTCATAAGAGTAAAGAGGTATCCTGCATGGGAGGGATATTTCTTTATAGTTCCTTAGTTCCTTGCTATTTCTTTACAACTCCTAGCTAGAATCTTACTTAATAGTAGATTATCAAAAATATGTATTGATACAGCTTTTAAATTTTCATTATCTTTTCAATGAATTGTATTTAAGGTATACCACATGATATTAGAAGAAACATATATATGTGTGTGTGTATATATACGTATACATATATATATGAGTACATATACGTACATATGCATATATATATATGTATATATATATATATATATATATATATATGAGTAAAACAGTTACTATGGTGGGACAAATGAACCTGTCATGCCATTACTCTTTTCCCCCATGACAATAGCAACTATAATCTACTCATTGAGCAAAAATCGTGAATATTATATACTACTATTAACTGTAGTCTTCATCTATCAACTAGTTTAGCCACCATATTTGTACCCTTTGATCTCCATCTCTCCATTGCCCCCCAACCCTGGCCCTGGTAACCACTGTTTTATTTTCTATTTCTGTACAATTGACCTTCCTTTCCTTTGTCTGCCTGTCTGCCTTCCTTCCTTCCCTCCTTCCTGGCTTCCTTCCTCTCTCCCTCCATACCTTCCATTTCTTTCTTTTTTAAATTTATTGGTGCATTGTAATCATACATCATGATGAGGTACAGGACAGTAGAGGCATACATGCACACAGCACTCATTTAGCATTTCCTCAATTCCCACCCCATTCCATCTCCCTCCCTCCATTTCTTTATTTCTTGATTCTGCATAAAAGATCATGTGATATTTTTATTTCTGTGTCCAGCTTATTTCAGTTACCATAATGTTCTCTAAGTCCATCCATGGTGTAGCAAATGGCAAAATCTCTTTCTTTTTGAAGTCTGGATAATATTTCATCGTGTGTGTGTGTGTGTGTGTGTGTGTGTGTGTGTGTGTATGTGTGTGTTCGTTCCAGTTTTTTCTACAGATACATACCTAGGTTGTTTCCATAGGATCTGCAGATATTTTTATGAGGTAGTAATTTCATTTCCCTTGGGTATGTACCTCGAAGAAGGATTTTAGGGTCATATGGTATTAACTTTTGTGTGGGGGTGTGGGGGAGGGGGGTTCTGGGGGGTTGTACCCAGGGGCATTCTCCTTCTGAGCTACAATCTCAACCCTATTTTATTTTTTATTTTGTAACATGGTCTCACTAAGTTGCCGAGGGCCTTGCTAAGTTACTGAGGCTGGCCATGAATCTGCTCCCGTCTCAGCCTCCCAAGTATTGGGATTACAGGTATGTACCACTATGCTCAGCTATGGTATTTCCATTTAATTTCTTCAGGTGGCGCCATGCTGTGTTCCATGATGGCTACACCATTCTTCATTCCCGCCAATAATATACAAGAGTTCCCTTTTTCTCTAGACCCTTGCCAATAATTATTATCTGTTGTCTTTTTCATAAAAGCTACTCTAACAGATGTGAAGTGACATAATGGTTTGATTTGCATTCCCCTGATGATTAGTGATGGCGAGCACCTTTTTTATATACTTGGCGATTTTTATGGCATCTTTGGAGAAGTGGCTATTCAAGTCTGTTTTCCATTTTTTATTGAGTTATATATTTTTTGCTATTAAGTTGTATGAGCTATTTATACATTAACCTATGTCTATAAATATTATTGTAATATACAATTCTATATTTATAGTATACAATACTATAGTGTATTGTATTATAATATGTAATATTATAGTATTTTATATTGTTTCCCAAACTATAAGCTGCTTCTGTATTTTGTTGATTGTGTCATTTGGTGTACAGAAGCTTTTTTAGCTTTATGTCTTTTTATAAGGAAAATAAAATTTAATCAATGGAATTTTTACTTTAGATGAGTTTACTGTTTTTAAATTCAAATTCTTGAATGTTCTTGGTTACCTTAAATTATTTCTTTAAACCAACAAGATGTCCCTATGACCAATAGTGATAATTATTGGCAATATCCTGATGTGGACATGAAGGAAGTGAGAAAGTATGAGAACTTAAAGTCTACCTTTTTTAAATTTAGTTTTACATAACTGTTGAATGTGTTTGTGCATACATAAGTGGTTCAGAACGCACAGTATCTCTTCACAATAAAGGCAGTACTGTTAACTCATGGTTTTTTTATTTATAAGTTGTCAGACAAACAGATCTACCCTTTAAGTACTGAGTCTTAATCGGACCAATTATTACTAAATTACTGCATGTTCTCTGCTGTATCAACTAATTAAATAAAATGATCATTTCATTCCATGGCACTGGCTACATCTGGTTGTCATAGAAGTTTGTTGACATGTGGCCAAATGGTCAAGTTCAACCATGCAACTGCAGCTCCTTGTTCCCAACATCTGGCAGGAGGACAGAAACTTAACCCTAAATGCTTCACACTGAAACTACTCATACTTATTTACTCCTGCACCTGATTTTTCATGAAAATAAACTATGTTAACCTTCCATACTAAATCAAAACAGATGCTTATTAGCAACTAAGATGTCTAAAGCATCAGCCTTTTTAAAATTTTTTTTTTCTTAAAGTCTGACCTCAGTTGAATGAACAAGGTGGTCTTAGTATTTTCCCAGAGATCAGTACGCAGTGTAATATATTGGCATAATTGGGAGCTTGTAGAAAAGAGAAAACCAGGATAGAATTACCACGAAGAGTCAATTAGCCCTTGTTCCCAGAGAGGACTGTTTACTAGGATTACAGTTAAGAATGTAGTCAAAGGAACAGGAAAAGATGTGCTGTTCCTTATTTACTTTCTGGTTGACACCTTTGGATGAAACAAAATTTTGATTTCCACTCTTCACCAATAATTTAAAGTTGTACTTATTTAATAGCAGCTTATGTGAGCCGGGCGTGGTGGCGCACGCTTGTAATCCCAGCATTTGGGAGGCTGAGACCGGAGGATCCGGGTTTGCGACCAGTCTCAGCTACCTAGTGAGGCACTCCGCAACTTAGTGAGACTCGGTTTCAAAATAAAGAATAAAAAATAGGGCTGGGAGTGTAGCTCAGAGGTAGAATGCCCCTGAGTTCAATCCCCAGTACTGCAAAAAAAAAAAAAAAAAAAAAAAAGCAGCTTATGTTAATTGTTGGGTAGACATTTTAATTGTGTACCTAGCATAAACATCATATATGTACACACACATGTGTGTGTACATATATGATGTTTATAAATATGTATGGTTAAAGCTATTCATACAAAATATTTTCTTGGGGGAAGATTTTACATTCCATATCATATTCATTATTTTTTTGTTTGAAACAGTCAATGTCTTTGAAACCCTACCAAATCCTAATAAGGGGTCAAATTATACACATGAATAACCAATGAACTTAGCATAGTTTGTTTTTAATTTCACAGACATAATTTAACTCAGTAATTTCATGATAACATGGCTAAAGGAATTCCATGTAGAAATAATTTCATCTAGATTTGTAAAGATCACCAAATATATACTTTCTGATTTGAAAGATTATTAACACTTTATTAGGGATGCCTAAATAGACAGAGGTGAACAATCATTGCATCCAAAGAGAGCTTCTTCCACTCAGATGTTTTGAATGGATGTGTAGAGGACAGATCACTTGCTTACTCCTGTTGAAAGTCTACAGAAAGATCCTGAGAAACCAACTGGCTCCTACAACACCTCTGTCTCGGCACATCCCATGCTCAGTCTCCTATGTTCTCTAACATTTATAGCCTGTTTGGGCTGCTATAACAAAACTCCATAGATGGGATGACTAGTAAGCAACAGAAATTTATTTTCTACAAACCTGGAGGCTAAAAGTCTGAGATCCAGGTGCTAGTATGTCAGATCCTGGAGAGAGACCTCTACTGGATGGCAGACTGCCATCTTATGTTCTCATATTACCAAAAAAACTACAAAAGACCTTTAAAGGAGGGTTCCACCCTCGTGATACCATTAGCTCCCTATCTTCCCTCCTCCTAACATTGAAACATTGGGAGGTTTGGATTTCAGCGTATGAATTTTGAAGGGCATAAACATTCATGGTCTGTTGCATCTTATCTGCATTTTCTAATGCAGGAAGCAACACAATTTCTAATATCTCTCTTTTTGAAATCCCTTGATTTCCTGTGCCAGCGGCCTCATTTGGAATACACATTTGCAAAGGCATCATCATTACATCACTGAAAGCAAGTACCGCAGTTGAGAGCATGTGTCATACAGGCTTTTTTGGGGGATATTAAATGAGAATCTAAATCGATGCTTATATTTTGCACAAATTGGCAAGAACTCCCAAGGATATCCATCTTATAAATAAAGATTAAATATCATTTTTGTGTCGTCAGTACTATCAAATCATATTTAAAGCAAATAGTATCTAGCAATCAAAGTACATCCCTGCTGGTGTTATAGTTTTGAAGGATTACAATTTGTAGCTACCTTTACTCTTAACCTACACTCTCATCTCCAATAATATTAGGAACATTTATCTCAGTCAGAAAATGTGAGGCATACACATATTTGGAAATAAAATCCTTGAGTAGTCATTAAAAAATTAATCCATTTGGCAGTTTGGCATCTCACTGGAATACTTCAGGCAGCTCATCACACAGGATCTCATGCGATTCATGGGGCTGGCTAACATTTGGAAGTCGAATTGCTTAGGGTTGTTTCTCTAAATCCAGGAAAGCAATACAATTCTACATGATCTTCAAGTGCTACGTGTTTCTTCAGATGCATCTAGATATTTCACTCGTGTCAATTAAAATATATAGCATTTAGAGGAAAAGGAAATAGAGCAACAAAAATAACCACGATATACTTAATTAATCCTTTCTTCTGTGTCAGCCACGGAGCAGCATGTTTCATGTACGTTACCTCATGTATCCCCTCTCTCAGTATTGTTATCACCATCGTTGTGCACATGCACAAACTAAGACTCAAGGCCAAGTGGCCACTGCAGGCTGGTTTTGAACCCAGGATTCACGGGCTCCTGTATTTGTAGTGTGGCCACTCCCGTTAGCAGGGTTCCTCAGCCTCAGTGTCACCACTGACCTTTTGCCAAGCTGATTCTCTCTATGGGAAATGGAGTGCCCTATACATTGCATGACATTTAATAATATTTTATTTAGCTCTTTCATTGCTGTGACCAAACACCCAACAATAACAATTTAAGAGGAGGAAAGTTCATTTGGGCTCACATTTTCTGAGGCTCAGTCCATAGTTGGCAGAAACATTGTGGCAACAGGGCAGGGCAGAGAAAAGCTGCTCAATTCATGACTCCAAGAAGCAAAGGAAAAGAGAGGGAAGGTGGCCAGGAACAGATATAGTCCTCAAGGCCACGCCCCCAGTGACCCATATCCTACAGCCATGCTCCACCTCGGCACTTCGCTGCATTGCCAACACATGAGGTTTTCTGGGAGACATTTTATATCCAAACCATTAATAAACGGTATCCCTGGCTTCTACCCAGTATATGAGTATATTCTAGGAATATCCTGCCTCTTGGTACAACCCAAAATGTCTTCGGACATTGCCCAATGTCCCCTGGGTGGTCAGAATTACCCAGTTGAGAACTTTGACCTTATAATAAAGTTCAATGTCTATACATTTCTTATTAAAGCACACATTTTCAACTTAAGGACTGGGTAACCATTTTCCAAATTACAATTTAATAGTTTTCCTAGTTACAATATAGATGATTTGTAGAAAAGATTCAATAAAACCTTGGGAAAACAATGATTAAGTCAACATAATTTCATTAAGATCAAGTCTTTCCCTACTAAACTCATTTCCTTGGGGGCTCAAACTAGATGATCAGGAGGTGGTTATGTTGCCTATGTACCAACACAAACTGGAATACAGCTGAAAAATGTATGAACCTCAACTTTCCCAAAAAAATTGATTAAGAGATAATCTACTAGACTCCAAGTTCCAAGAGTACAAGGATAGGAATTCTCTTGTTCATCTTTGTACTCCCCAAGACCAATACCATACCTAGTATATAATCAGTGCTCAATAAACACCCCTTCAATAGACTGATGAAGTCCTGGCTCACCTGGTACAGGTTTTCTGTGCTCGGTTGTGGGCCCCTATCTGGACTTGTCATGTATTACATTTGCTTAAATTAGTGGCACAGATGTGCACAGATAATGGTACGCCGATCTTATTTACAAATTTAATGAAACTAGAATGAATAGAGTACATGAAGAAATGGGATTTGAAAAAGGCATGTGCTAGAATGAAAGTTAACGTAAGAACTTATGAAACCACGTGGAGGTTTGAAGGGTGCAACTAAGACCACAGGTCTGGGGAGGGCCCACTCACACTCAGGCCTTTAGATGCCTCCTCTTTCTACTGTTTCTACAGATGAGTCAGTCCTGCTCTGCTTTGTCTTGGAAGTTCCCAACTAAGATATACTCCTGCACCTTCACATTCTACCTGAGTTGTGTATATGGAAAGCCACGACTTTCAGATGAGAAATGCTTGAAGGTCTTCAAATGCAAGACCTGACATAGAAAAGACTTAGAGGAACCAGAGCAGTCAACTTCAAGCATCAGGACTATCTTCATGTAAAACAGAAACTAAATCTATTCTGTGTTGCTTTGAAGGCCTGAACCGGGGTCACCGAGTAGAACCTACAGGGAAGCATATTTTATCCCAGCATCATGATGAGCTTCCTCATGATGAATTGTTCTCCGCTAGAGTGTGTTTTCTGGGAGAGTAGTGAGTTAGCAGCCATCAGAGGGAACGCACAGATGACTGGCCTGTGGGAGTTTGAGCACAAACACCATATGAGGGTATGTAGCAGAGGTTCTACGAGGAGAACCCTCAGTGATTCTGAACTTTTTCTCAGAGGCTATTGTTGACCTCGTCACCCACTCTGCATAATTAAGTAAAACAAGATCTACTATTTTCCCAACCCCCATATTCAGAGCCATTAGGGTAAGTAAAACAGAACGAGCAGGAACAGAATCTTACTACGGATCATAGAGAGTAGGAATCGCTCCCTCTGTGCCAAGCCCTGTGCAAAGCGCTTCACCAGCAACACTCCCTCTGTTCCTGATAAGAACTCCATGAATAGGACTAGGTATCATCGCCATTGTGTGACTAAGGAAACTGAGTCACGAAGAAGTTAGGTAACTTGCACAAGATCACACAACTAGTAATTCGAACCTTACTACTTGAACTTGGACCTATCCAAAATTACAAAGTTTGTTTTGTAACTATTACAGCACACCACTTACTTCATCCGTTCAGCAGGGATCTGCTATTTTATTTGAAATGTTAGCAATTTCTAGAGTTTAAGACATACAGCTATTTATGAAATACTTAAAACATCTTCTTTTTAAATTTTTGGTACTGGGATTGAACCAGGGGGCATTCTACCTCCAAGCCACACCCCAACCCTATTTTATTTTTTATTTTGAAGTAGGATCTCACTAAGTTGCTAAGGGCCTTGCTAAGTAGATGAAGCTGGCCACGAATCTCGGTCGTCCTATCTCAGCCCCCCAAGTATTGGGATTATAGGCATGCACCACTGTGCCTAGCTTAAAATACTATTTTAAGAATTATTTACTGTTTTATAGTATCCACAAGATTGCTCCCATAAACAATGAAAACTACCATGAGCTAACATTAAATAAATGAGTAAAACAGAGTTTTTTAGGGTTTACATAAATACTTGCAGAGGGAAGATTGGTAATGGCATTTCAGATATTCCGTAAATTTAGGAATCAGAATTCAGGTCCCTAGGCTGCTAAATACCAGTATGAAACAAGACTGATAACATTCATTTCCACAAATTCAAGAAACTCTAGTGGTCAAAGTGTTTTTGTTTTGTTTTATTTCGTTTTGTTTTAGATAATTTCACTAGAGATCGTTCTCTTTTCTGATTATGATTATATTGTTGGATTCTTTTCTATTTTATGGTTATCTTGTTGGATATATCACAAAAGCACAATGCTTTTTTGGAACTACTTTCTCTGCCTTTATTATTTCAGTGCCAAACAGACACTTGAAATGTTCTAAACCATTCTGCCAGTGAGTGTGGGATTCAGGGTATTCGTACCCCTGACTTAGTTTAGGATAGCTTCAACTTTTCAAATTAAATCCAGCAACTTCCCATTCTTAGGCAGCACTGCTTCCCGCACACTGACAATAATCAGTAAGAGACTGAAAACAGTTCAGCGTTTGCTTCCTAAAGTCATTGCTGCCCCGGTGCTGACATGTACTTAAATGTTTATGGAAGTACATAATTCTATGTTTATCATTCTTGGAGAGCATCAAGAAAGTTGTAGGAGGGGGCCCAGGCACTTATCAGAGGACTGAAAATGGCATATTAGGCAGCTCTCAGTGGGGTGATTAATTTGCAAAAAATTGAGAGACTTCTCTGGGCCCTGTGGCTCCAGGAGCCAAGGAAAAGCCCATTTCTTTCCCTACCAGTGATCGAGGTCATCTGCTGTTAATGAAATAGTGTTGTGCAGGATGCTGGCAGCCTGCTGAAGCCCACCCCGGCATGTGTCTGGAATAACTGCCTTGCTGAGGCTCTTACGGTAACATTGCTCATCAGGGTACTGTTTCCACAAGTCAAACTGCGGCTCGAAGAGCATTTATGTGATTTCATGAAGAGGAATGGAGATTAGCCTGCTGATGTTTTATCCACAGATCCCCCCCCTTAGGTTTTTACATTATTTTATAGAGGACACCTTTATATTAAAAAAGATAATGTTCTCAATATTCTTCATGATGATAGAAATTATAACTCAAGAACCTAGACATCTCCTTACTGGATTATTAGAAACCCCTCTCAGAAGTATGGAGCATGGAGTGTGAGACAGAAAAGCAGCCTTTCAGTCCTGCATGAGCTACCCAGCAGGGAGGAGCTGATAGACTCTCTGGGGGATTTGGGAAGAGTAGACCAGGATTAACATGAGAAGAAAACAAAAACTCTAGCCTGTCTAAATTCACTGAATTGAAGACCAAGAGACCATCTTGAAGATTGTATATATGAGTACTGCAGCCAATACCATGGCCCTGGACTTTGGTGTGTGTGTGTGTGTGTGTGTGTGTGTGTGTGTGTGTGTGTGTGTGTTACTGAGGATTGAACATTGAACCCAGGAGCATTCTACCTTTGAGCTATATACCCCAGCCCTATTTTTATTTTTTATTTTGAAACAGGGTCTCTCTAAGTTGTTGAAGACCTTGCTAAGTCATTGAGGTTGGCCTCAAATCTGCAGATCCTCCTGTCTAGCCTCCCAAGTCCTGGGATTATGGGTATGTGCCACTACACCCATCTGCTCTGGACTTTTTAGGCTTCTGGACTCAGTTTATGTTAGAGCCATTGTGGTCGCCCTCTCTACCTTCATTTATAAATCTATGAGGTACAGCCGGCGTTAAGTAATGGCATCCTTGGAAGCCATTGGTGAAAGTATTTGAATAACTAGGGAAGGTAAGTGATATATAAAAGAGAAAGATGGTCACTAAGTCATGGCCTTATTTTTTCAAACAAGAAGAGATGAGATGCAGCATTATTAGTTATTTTTATTATAATGGACAACTTTTTTTTAAAGGGATCTGTAACTTCCCTTCCTACCCACCATTAATATCCTCGAGGATACCAAAGGTAACTCTAGCATCTTTGAGATAAAAAGGAAACTTTTATACATTTGGTGCTGGGTAAAAGAAATATTTAAGCCAAATTGAAGGCATCAAAAATAAGTAACTGCATTGAAAAGTCACAGCCATATTGAACAATAAGCAATTTATGGAAGGTGCCCAGAAAAAAATTGTTTTTTAAAAAATTGAAAAGCATGGCTTCTGACAAGTATTCTTTATTTATGAATGTAAGTAGAATTTTCAAGGAACACAAAAATACTAAAATAAAATGCAAGTTGGACACACACGATTCTCTTTGAGGTTTGGCCAAGAAAGGAAATCTAGGTAGCTATGAGGTTAATTGCATAGTCTAACTCAATAATCATTATCTACACTAATTGAGAGAACAGAAGAGTCACAATTACATGAAACTGTAAATGATCCCAAAGAATTTACAGTTGACTGGGGAAGCACATTTGGTGTTTGAGTGAGTATAACTAAACCCAGGATCAATCGATTCATCTTTCTAAATGGTCAGGAGATCTCAACCAGGCACGGTGGCCCACGCTTGTAATCCCAATACTGAAACAGGAGAATCGTAGATTCGAGCCCAGCCTCAGCAACTTAGCAAGACCCTGTTTCAAAAAAATAAACAAAATAGAGCTGGGGGTGTAGCTCAGAGGTAGAAAGTCCCTCCGTTTAGCCTCCTTTACCAAGAAGAAAAAAAAAAGATATGAGGAGATTTTATAAGTCAAATATAGGTGTCCACACTTGGAAGCTGTTTTTGTTTCCCTCTTCTCTCATTGCAGTGCCCCTACAGGTCCATTTGGGCTACTGTGAGCTGAATCCACTAGGTAAGTGCTGGGCATACCTTTTGCTGGTGTCAGTGGTCCCTTACTTATATGCTCAGCCTTGCTTTCTGTTCCTTTAGAGCTCCTGTGATTTTATATATCTCTGTGGCTGAGAGCAAGGGACCTGCAGAGGTGCTGGGAGGGCTTACCATGGAAGATTCTGCCCCAGTAACAACTGTTGATGACACAACCCCGGTCTCATTGTCCCCAAACAATTTACCACTCTCAAAAATAAGAAAATCACCTCTTGTTAAATGTTCCTCTGGTTCTTTGGCAAATTGGAATATGGATTGTTTCAAAAGAATTCCACACATGCAAAAATGAATAGCTGTCAACAAAGCTATAATTAAGGAGATGAGGTACTGTCAATAAACTTGAAATGATGATTTTTTTCCATGGAGTAGCCACATTATACTTTATCTTGTCTCTACCTTCTCCTTACATAGGCTCCTCTAGGATAATTTAGCCTACAGTTTTCTCCATTTAAGTTAGAAGCGGAAGCTACATGTAGCTCTTTAGAGACTGAAAAACTCATAGAAAACACTCTTCTTTCTTTGCAGATGGACATGTTGCTAATGTTTTCTCCAAATTCATGATGTAGTCTGGGCCCAGTACAATCAATCAGCCCCCTCCAGTGTTCTGTTGCAGTTAAGGAATTCAAAAATAGTTGCATTATTTGATGATCATAGAAATAAAGACATCTCCTGGGTGTACAGAACATTGCCTTTCCAAACATTAGTTTCACTTGAATTATTTCATGTTTTTGCAGCTCTCTGCCCACAACCCTTCTTTTGGCTGTGATTGATTTCATATTGTATTTCTTAGGTCTGTTGGACTATTTAAGATCTCAGCATTTTTAAGTGGAAACATGGATCTTCTTTGCCAAACAAGTCACTTTCCTTACTCTTCCACTCTTTGGAACTGTTTCCGCCACAGGTTGTTCACATGGGTCCCATTTCTTGAGGAAACTATGTTTCCACCATACTGTCTCTCATTTCTTCCAAAAGTTATTCCAAAACTTCTCTTTCTGAATGGAACCTCAAACACAGAGCCATAGATTTCTCTGCCCTACCCCCAAGACACTGATGTTCTCCTTTCCATTAAATTGCATGCACGTGAGATGTTTGATAGTGTCTCCATCAGTGATGGTTCTTTCTTCCAGCATACATTTTCTCTCCCCACAACTGAGTTGCCACCTTCTTCAAAGAAGGGGCTTCTTGTTCATGGCTCAGAGTTCTCACCAGAATGGTGAGGGCAGGTGGATGCAAATGTCCCTTGCTTCACCACATCCCCAAAATATTCTGCCCTGCCAGCTCAGCACTGGGAATGTTATGAGCCCAGATTCCGGTCAGATAGTTCATTATCTGATCGACAGAACAAACCACAAAACAGATGAGAAAGGCATACGGTCACCCACTTCAGGGAAGAGCTGCTGCCAAGATGGAAGGCGAGTGGCAAGAGATGAATGGATAACAAAAATGAGATGTATATACACACACGCACACACACTGGAATTGTACTCAGCCATAAAGAAGGATGCAGTTATGTCATTTGCAGGAAACCGGATGGAACTGGAGAATATTAGACTAAGTGAGATTAGCCAGTCTCAGGAAATCAAGGGTTATATGTTTTCTCTCATAGGTGGAAGCTAGGATGAAAATAGAAAACAAAAGGGACTTCAATTAAATGAGAAGAGAGACAAGTAGAATAGCAAAAGACTGGGGAGGGAAAAAGGAGACTTGGGGAAGGAAACGGTTCAATAATGAGAAGTCCATTTATGAAGGTATCATGACCAATCTCACTACAGGTATGAGGAAGGGGAAAAAAGAGGGATCTGAACAGAAAAACACCAAGTACTATATGTGCATGTATGTTTTTATTACTCTGAACTTCACTATGATGTATAATTACAATGCATCAATAAGGCATTTTTTTTAAAAAAGAACTTGTCTAGAGCTAAGAGAGGGAACAGAAAGTTAAGGAGGTTGGGGGTGGGCAGTAAAGCAGATTGTTCCACTTTTTAAAAATATGAATAACTCCATTTTCTTTTCACTCCCTGGGATCTAGGTGTAGCTTTATGATGCACTGGGAAAAGTAAATTTATTTTTCAACAGCATGTGGGCTATGCTTTTAAGATTGAAGACTACAGGGGCTAAAATACACACTCTTTTTTAATTAGTCACTTGCTGAGTGGTTGTTGGAAACACTGGAATTACCAGAACAACTATCCACAGTATTCATTTCTGAATTCTGGACAACAGAGTGGCATTTTGGCAAATCTGTATTCTCTGTGCCCTACCAGCTAAAAATCTTCTGTTTAACTCTCACCATCTGCTTCCTCCTAGCAAACCCAACCCAAATCCAAAATGAACAGGTGGATTTAGGTCCGAGAGATGGGTGCTTTTCCAGAGAAAACTAGAGAACTACATTTACTCTTTAGCAGTCTCAAATGCTCATTTACAAGTTGAAACTAGAGCACAGTGATTCTCTGAATATTTCTTCCCAGGTTGCAGTGTATGAATGTGTGATATCTGGGAAATAGGCTAACTTAGAAGGAATTTGAGTTCTTAATGAGTGTTTCCTACAGATTGCATAATGACTCTGTTCTGTTTTTGCTGTGTGAAGAAGTATGCCCTTTGCATTGTTGTTACCATGTGCTTTTTAAAGCTTCACTGATCCACAGCACAGTGACGGTTATTTTTTCATGGGTATCTACAGATTTCACACCTAGGTTTCTGACCTGATAATTAGAATATCTCTATTCAAGCAGTAACTCTCCAACCCAAGACTGAAAACCCAAATGCAGCAGCATCCTACTTTAGGCCAAGAGTCTGTCAAGTCCTAAATTGCCACATGTATGTGACAGAAGAAAAGAAGGAGAAACAATAGCAAAAATAGAATGTTTTGATCTTTCTCACATCGCAACTTCTTACAATGTAATTGGGTGTATATTTCCTCAAACTAACATGAGCTGAAGATTTAAATGGGTAACTAAAGAATCAAAGCAAAGGGGGCATTTGAACCAATGAAGTTTATTGGTTAATGTATTGGTTATATTTAGGTTGGCCCAAGCACTAATGGATCACTGCATGTTGGTTTGAATCCCCTGAGTCTGAATGACTTTCCCAGTAGTCACATAGTAGTTGACTAAAGTAAGGTGAGATTGTCTTCCAGGGCACCATGTCACTTTGGTGGGGGGGTACTGGGGAACAATCCCAGGGGCATTCTAGCTCAGAAGTATACCTCCAGCCCTTTTTATTTGAAACTAGTTCTTGCTAAGTTTCTAAGGCTCTCACTAAATTGCTGAGGCTGGCCTCAAATCTTTAATCTTCCTATCTCAGCCTCCTGAGTATTGGGATTATCAGTGTATACCAACACACCTGGTTCTTATTTCATTGTTCTTGAACCAAAATACATTGTCTTTCCTCTATCTCTCCTCTCTCCCTGCTGAAGTACCTCTGTACTGCTTTGGTGGCCATTACATTTTGCATTGCTTAGTAATGCCTACTGTTGTCTATTCTGCTGCAATATCCAAATAATGTATATTCTTCTCTCCATTTTATTGCTTCATATTTTGGCCCTCATTGCTTAGGTTTAAATTTCTTTCATAAAATCATTACTGGTCTCTGAGACTCTACTTTCTTCCTCCTAGCAGGATATTTAACTTTCCAATGAGACTGTATCCTCTTCAATAATCCCCTTGATTCTAAGACTGGAGACTCAAAGGCCTTGGATTGATATGTCCAGGTAGAGAACGAATCAAAGCAAGATTCCATCCTGGATCTAGGGGTCCCATTAGTGGTGACTGAATTCTATATACTGTAAACAGAAAAGGTACAATGGAGAGGTTCAAGGCCATTTTCATAAACCAAGCCCAACATTTTCAAGTAATAAGTGCTAACTGCCATAATAACTATACCAAATCACCATGTCTTAACCCCAAGAGCAGTTTATTTCTGGCTCACAACATAATAAAAATGCAATGATGGTGGTCCTTGTGAGAGTTTTTCCTCTGAGAGGTGACTCAGAAATCTGGGCTGCTTTTTTCTACCTTGAGGATTCTACCTTCCCTAGTGTGTAGGAGGGGGGGGATCGTTCCTTGAAGTTAGAGAGGAACAAAGACAGGAAGTACAGAAGATCTTTCAGAATGTGCTAAAGTTAGAAATGAGAACGCCTTTCATGGACCAGACTCCTGTCATAGGACACTAACCTAATGGCAAGAGAGGCTGGGAAGTGTGCTCTTCCTGTATGTCCATAAAGAAGAAGGGGACTCATGAGCATCCTTCAGTCTCTGACACACCTCACAACCTTTTCTTCACTAGCAAAGAGCATCTTGACATGTAACATGGATTCTCCTGGTTATAGTGGTGCTGGATACAAGGGGAGAGAATACATTAAGTAATCACCAGTAGTTCCGCTTTAAACAGAAATGAAATGTAAATTAGCTTAAAAAATTAGAAGAGACATAGAACTGAACTATGTAATGGTTAAGTGCTCTATCTCAGGAATCAGACAATCTGGGTATGGATGCTACTGTCTCAGGACTACACGCTGAGAACCCAGCCACGAGCTGTCTCATTTTCTGTGGGTATGGGTGTCATTTCCCTGATTTGATGAGAAGGTTTTGCAGTACTGGATAGGGGTTCAGCTCACAGCTGTCGGAGCCAGGCTGGCTTTAAATCACTGTTTCCACCTCCCCCCTGAGCAAATTACTTAAATTCCTGGATAACTTGTTTAATCTCCCTAAGCAAGTTCACTCATTTGAAAAGTGAGAGTGATAATGCTGATCTCAAAGGAATTACATCTGATTATGTATGGAAAGCATTTTACACCTTCCCTAACACACAAGAAACACTTAATAAATGGTGGCCACAAATATTATCAGAAGATAGGAGCGGTGTGTATTTTCCCTGCATGCTACTTCCTGCCACCAAAAATAATTGCAAAATTAATTTTTTTTTCAAAAAGATCTTTTTAAGTGATCAGAGGATAGTTTAAAAAAATAACAACTTTAGTATGCCTATGTCTGTGGATAAGCTATGTGACTTTGGCCAAGTGACTTGACATCTTTCTTTAAGTTATATCTTTCTATGTCACAAGATTGATGTCATACAACTATGTCAAGAGATAACATGTAAAAAGATGTAGCATGTTTCCCATCACATAGTAGGTCCTCAAGCCATGTGGACCAAATTTCTTTCGAATGGTTATACAAAGTTGATGTTTTCAAACATTGAGTAGGAAGAAAGAAAGCTGTCGTATAAGGTGTGTTGGGAGAGTTTCAAGGAGATGCTTACTAAAATGATGTTTTTTAATCTTTGACCTTCATTATTCCTCACCCTTCCCTGGAGAATGGTTTCTGGATGCCTGTATTCAAATGATAATCGCTGTGCCAAAACTCAACGTCTTCATTCAGGAGTTTACAGTCCACATCTTAATAAGCCCTAATGGACTGAAGACAGGAAGAATAACTGGATAAACCGGCCTCTTGCTCCAGCTGTCATGTCCGTTTGTGACAGCAACGAGTATTTCATTGTAAAAGATGCTAATTTCAATCTGAGCAGTGGCGGCATTGAATGGAACATAAAAGGAATTCTTGATTATCTATATCAGTAACCGCAGTCCCTGGGGATACACGCAAAAACTTCAGATCACATGTGGCAAGAGTCCTGTGATAAAATATGCATCAATGAAGCTCAGTGATTAATGATAATAAAGAAATGGGAAGTCTTGCCCTCTGTGATAACTATCTGTGGCTGGTTTTGCTCACTTTTTATTATTTCTGGAGGCTTTGTAAATTACATTTGTTGTACTAATTATTACAGCATTCTATACCTGGACCACCAGCTTATATCTGTAACTGTTCTGTTAGGTTCCTGGGGACTTATCATGACACTGTTTTAATGATGATGTTATTCCCAATTTGTTTAAGATATAATAATTACCTTAATTGCTGGGCTACATTAGCTGCCTGTCAGAGTTAAATAAACACTAACTAATATTTCAACTTAAATATCATTGCTTACTAGTACTGGCTAGGCTACAGAGGAAAAGAGGGAGGCTGAAGTTCTCAGAGATGCAAGCTCACATTATGGGGGCAATGGGAAAAGGAATAGGGTGAAATCAGGTTGACCACCATTTTCCCTTTGAAAAGAGTCATTCTTTATTTCAAAATTATGACCTTCCTACCTTCCTTTCTTGTGGGTGGGGAATATTGAAATAACCACTCTTGTCTTAAATGGTGATAATGAAAGATGATCATTTAGGCAGAGTGGAAGGAGGGTGCTTAATATTCTCACTTGGCAAGATTAAAAGTTTTCATTTCTAACTCTTCCCTTTCTATGTTCTGCCAACCAACCCTGAAAGCCAGTGGACTCTTTCCCGAGACATCCCAAGAACCAAAACCATAGGTAACCAAGGGATTACTCCCTATTTTACAAGTTTCGTGTCCCATTCATAGAGGCTTTCATTATTAGGAAATCTCTTATTTTATTGGTCCAAATATGCCTGCTTATATTTACAACTAGATTTCAACTTTCTACTGCTACATAGAATAACTCTCATCCCTTTTGTTACAGCAATTCTTCAAACACACCAAGAAAGCCAACCTGGTCTCCCGATTACCCTTCTCTCCTCTAACTTTCAGGTGCAGGGCCTGGTTTCCACTTCAGAGCTCCCTTCCTGTATGACATGTGCTCTGACAAAAATACAGGTCTGATATAACAATTTCCAGCTTAGAAACATTCGCTTAATTTTGTCTAAAGAACAAATTCCAGCCGGGCGTGGTGGCTCATGCTTGTAATCCCAGCATTCGGGAGGCTGAGACCGGAGGATCCGGGTTCACGGCCAGCCTCAGCTACCTAGTGAGACACTCCACAACTTAGTGAGACCCTGTTTCAAAATAAAGAATAAAAAATAGGGCTGGGGCTGTACTCGGAGGTAGAATGCCCCTGATTTCAATCCCCAGTACCGCAAAAAAAAAAAAAAAAAAAAAAAAAAAAGAACAAATTCCAAAGTTTTTTGTGTAGCAGTGGCTTCTCCACCATCTATATCCAAATAACCCACTTGCAGTTCATAGAGGGATACACACCCTTTCCTTTTATCTGTGTTTATCTGACCCTGGGCCTTTTCTCAGCCAAATGCTATTCTCAGTGCCTCTAAATGTGACTACCCTACAAGGGTCAGCTATTCCACCAAGCTTTCTGAAATCCATCGGTTGGCACTTAACTTCTCCTTCCCCTGGATTCCCATAAAATGGGCTTTGTAATGCAATGCCAGTATTCATGATCTATGTACTGGAATTCCTGTTTGGTGTCTTTAGGAAACGATCGCATCTGTAATTATTCAGGCAGCCTTACTTGCTTTTGAATTCCATATGTTACCACAGCACTTTGCACACACTTTAATGTTTCCTAAAAATGTGTTCAGTTGAGTTAAATGTTCCTTCAAAGGCCCTGCAACCACCATTCTACAGTTTGCCAACTCCACTCCACAACCCCAAGATCTTTCTTAATCTCAATCTCTGCTGCCCAGTACAGTAGCTGCTAACCACATGTGGCTATTCAGTTTAAAGCTTACAGGGAAGTTAAGTACAATTAAACCTGTTCCTTGGTCTCACCTGCCCCATTTCCAGTGCATAATACTCATTTCTGGCTAGTAACTACCAAACTAGATTTCTACCACTGCACTGAAGAGTGCCAGGCCAGATACTCTTCCACTACTGCATCAGTACTAACACTGCCTTCCTTGCTCATGATTGACCCCATTACACTCTTGGCTTTAGGCTAAACTAAAACCCCCAGATCTTCTGAACACACAGCTCAACTTCCCTCATAATGTACTTAGACAATTATTTTTGAGAATCTTAAGGTAATCCCCTTCCAACACATTTGATCTTTTTTTTTTTTCTTTTTTTTTTTTTTGTGGTACTGGGGATGGAACCCAGGGGCATTCTACCTCCAAACTACACCCAGTCCTATTTTTTTATTGTTTATTTTGAAACAGAGTCTCACTAAGTTGTGGAGGGTCTCACTAAGTAGCTGAGGTTGGTCTCAAACTCGGATCCTCCTGTCTCAGCCTCCCAAATACTGGGATAACAAGCATGTACCACCAAGCCTGGCTTTGATCTTATCCCATCTGTCCATCAGTATCTTTATTTTTCATTATGTCACAGTTGTTGAAAAATATCCATATATAGGGTAAACATATAATTCCTTATCTAAACTGGAACACTTTTAAGAGTGATAGAGAATGTTGTAAAAATGCTATAGGCAGTAACAGGGTCTTGCTAATTTGCCAAGAGTCTCTAAGTTGCTGAGGCTGGCATTGAACCTGCAATCCTTCTGTCTTCCAGCCACTAGGATTACAGGCATGTGCCACTGTGCTCAGTTCTGGCTCAGGTCCCTCTGAATCTCACCACTTATTTCTTGTTCAAGATACAATCCTTGGTGCTGAGGAGGATCTGAAAAGAGTCAGGAGTCACCCCTCAAAGTGTACATCACTGGGCTAACCCAGGAGTGCTCCACATTGAAAATTCTTTAAGGTGAGGTAGAAGTTTAGAAGGAAATATTTAAGGCTTCTCATATCCATTAAAATATGGTTCTCAATTGTAATTAAATTATTTAGAAATTTACATATTTTAATCTCTACAATATATAGCTAGAACATAAAACCCATTCTTTTCTACTATTAGGACATTTTAAGACACTAGATGTTATCATTTAAGCTATGTTTTTTTTATGTTTTTCTCACATAGATTATCTTTTCTTTAATCTTAAAATTGGACACACATATATATATATATATAAACACACATACACACACCACATATACATATATGTATATATTATATGTACATATATATAATACATATGTATATATATTTACATTTGTGGTACTGGGGATTGAATCCACGGGCATTCCGCCTCCAAGCTACACCTCTAGCTCTATGTTATTTTGAAACAGGACCTCACTAAGTTGCAGAGGGCCTCACTATAAGTTGCTGAAGCTGGCCTTGAACCTGCAATCCTCCTGTCTCAGCCTCCCAAGTACTGAAATTACAGGTGTGTGCCACCACACCCAGATTGGACATTCATATTTATTTATTGTTGAAATATAATTTCAACAAAATCTTACTTCTATTGGCCCTTAATAATGTACTACTAAAATAATGTACTACTAAAAGGAAGATCATAGTATCTCTCAAGATACTTATTTTTCTCTGCAGCCTAGATATAGAAGGAAAAACAATTTACTAATCCATAACTTGGGATATGACTGCATGTCATGTTTCTCCTCTGGTCCTTATTTTAATTCCCAAGCTAATAGCAATTCACAGGATGTTAAGGAACCCAACTCAATCAATTTTCTAAGTCTCTAGTTTTTCATTAGGATGATCCTTCAGGCAGGTGGCCTTCAATTAGTTTGGCTGACAGCTTGAGCTAATGTTCTAATGATCCCTAGCAAGGAAACAGAAGGGGGTGGAGGAGGGAGATTTACAATAGCGAGGGGAGATAGATCAGGCAAGGAGAGAGAGAGTACATAACCACTAATTAACTCTCTAGTCATTTCAACATCTGCAAGCCAAGAGAAGATGCCCAAGTATCCCTGTACTACTGACAAGGGCCTGGAAGTATTTGCTTCAAAGAGTGACTCCTACTCCTGTAGTCCCAGATATGTAGGAGCTTGTCCAAACACTCATCAAATAGTACTATGGTAACATCTCATTTTTGAAGGCTTAACTACAACATACTTGTAGTAAAACAAATGGAAGGAATAATTTCATCTCTTCCAAGGATCTTCTAACTCTTTTCTCTTCTGCCACCTTCCCTCTTGACTGTCTAATTTACACAGCAACCAGAACAGAATAAACTACATTATATCAGTCTTTTGCTTAAAACCCTTTAACAGCTTCCTGTTGCAATTAGAATAAAGTGCAAAAATCTTTACCATAGCAAGTAGACTCTATATCATCAGGCCTTTGACCACTTATACTTTTTGCTGCATAGATCAAAAACCCATCCATAATAGCTTAGAAACCATAAAACTACACAAGTAAAGGATTTAAAGTCATTGCCATAAAACAAAAGGTTTACTTTTTTCTCTTATAACAGAGAGAGGTTAACAGTGGGTGTTGGTACAGCTGTTCAACAGTCTTTCAGAAACCAAATTCTCTCTACTGGTCTTATTGTGTGGCCTTTGTCCTCTCAGTTACAAAATAGCTGCTTTATTCCCAAATACTGTGTCAATATTCCAGGCAAAAAAGAGAAAAAGGAAAGAATAAGAGTACTGTATGTCAGATGAATTTTTTTTTTAAATCAGGAAAATAATTGTTTTCTTAGAATGTACAGCCAGTAGTCTCCATCTAATTCGCCAGAACAATATGTCACAAGGCTACTCTAACACAACAAAACCAAGTGTCTGCTCTTGTTTTGTTTTTAGGCTGGGTATGTTACCTCTACACACAAATTCAGGGTTCTCTAAGGAGAAAGGTTGAACAGGGTACGTGTCTGCCATTCAATCCCATCTCTTCCTCTCTTGCCTCCTTCCCCCTTGGTCCAGCATCTTAGCTTCTTTATGCAGCAAATACACCTTCCTCATTTCTGCGTCTTTATTCTAGTGCTCGTTGTTCCCTGTGCCCACACTTCTCCGAATAAATACTGTGTGGTTCATGCCAACACTGCATTCAGATCTCTGCACAAAACATCAATTCCTCCAGGCAGCCTTCTGTGATCCTTCTAGTTGAATCACCCACCTCAGTCCTGTGTCATGCACTTGGCTTTGTTTCTGTTGTTGTCACTGCTACCTTAGTTTCTTCTTAGCGTTTCTTGATAGATGAGGTTTCTCATAGCTTGCGTTTCCACCCTGCTAGAATATGCCCTTATAATGGTATGGCTTCTGGTCTTTCCCAGCTACATCTGGGGCCTCCCAGAGTGCCTAACCCAGGCTGGGTGCACAGTTAGCATTTCAATTCTGACTTAACAAATGAATCCAAAGTGTTTCTGGCCTATCCTGAACTGTCCTCACTTTTCTCCACCACATTCTTTCCAGTCTTTGAACTGAGTAAAAAATAATGCTGCTTAATTCTATTTGAATTTTTAAATTACACTTCATGTTTTCTTAAAGCCCCATATTTCTCCGTTGGCTTTTATAAGCATGAATTTCTTAAGGTCATAAATGTATTTGAGGATGTGATTTCAAATGCCTTGGTATATGCACTGGACTTTTGGTTCCCTCATCATTTATATGCCTTTGCTTCTAATTAATTCTAAATATTTGTGCAATGAACATTTTCTGAATGGCTCTTTCTAGGGGATGTTATTCAGAATTGACCCCATGCCCTTTTCTCATTTAAAATCCAAGAGCACACATTAATTTCTCACAAACATCCCTAGAAACCTTCCAGAAAGAAACAATTAAAACATTCAATGTTCTTATTCTACTATCAGACGAATCTCTGAATCTTTGAATGCAAATACTTTTTACTGAGTTTTGTTCCCAATTCAGACTTGGTAGATATAATAAGTGACTTTAGTGTGACTTTCCTTATTCCATCCAATTTTTTTTGCATCTCTCATAATACATTTTGCAGAGCATTATGTAGGGAGGCACTCAATTTTCCTTATCCCAAAGATTTAACATTTATTATGTTTAAATCTTCTAAGAAGAATTTTTGATATAGATTTTTTTTCTTTATATTCATTTGTCTCACTGTGGAGACAGAGCTAGAGGAGCAGAAAAAAAATTTTTAAAAAGAAAAGAAAAAAAAAAAAAAAACCAGCTCAGCTTAGAAATCTTTTCCCTTCCCCTCCTAGGCATAAATGAGAACTTTTCTTTATGACTGATTCTCTAAGAACTCATTTTTCTTTTCACTCTAACTTCACTTACTAAGGGTGGGAAGCATGGGTTGTCTGAGTAAAGTAGAAGTAAAAATAGTGCTAAGCTAATGCATGTCCATCTCAAGAAGCCTGAGGATTGGTACATTTATAAGGCAGGCATCCAATTGTCCTATCCCTGGAAGTTCTTTTTAAGAGATGAGAACATTTGGATATATTGAGGACAGTTAAACATGGATGAAAACAAGGGTGTTCCACATTGGTTACCCAAAATTGACCTTCCTGGCTGGGTCTTGATCCCTGGTGACCACTCGTCATCTACCATTACGACTATTTCCCCATCAACCCCCTACTCCATGGCAAATGCTGGGCTCCTGCTTTTTGCCCTCACTTTGGAATCAATCAGATGGAGTCTCATTCCTGTGCACAGCGACGAGAGACATGGCAGCCATCTCCTGAAAAGGGGAAACGCTTCTACTCAATTGCAGAACGTCATTACCAGGAACCCGAAGACAGAGCAGTTGTAAGTTTCAGGGTGTGTGAGGGAATTGCCAGAGAGTTTGTCAAAAGGCATTCATTTTCCCTTCCACTCTAATTTCGCCAGATAAGGACGGAGAACATGGAAGATCTGGGTGGAGTGGAAGTACAAGTAGTGCTGAACTAAGATCCTGATAGGCAACAGGTGGGATGGGAGACCTGGGAATGCTCAGAACACTCAAACGCTTTGACACTCTGTAGGTTACACTTTAAGAAAAGGTACTCCAACTTTTAGGGGTGAGGAAGTACTGAGGATTAAATCCAGAGAGGCATTCTACCTTTAAGCTATACTCCCCAGATTTTTGTTGTTGTTATTATTGTTCTTGTTGTTGTTAGTGATTTGAAACAGGGTCTCACTAAGTTCCTGAGGATCTTGCTAAGTTACTGAGGCTGCCCTCGAACCTGCTATCCTCCTGTCTCAACCTCCCAAGTACTGGAATTGCAGGCAGATGCCACTATGCCTGGCTTTCCCCAACTATTTAAGTGGGAAAATGGGGGAACATGGCTCACACCATGGCATTTAAACCTGTTCTCCACAATTGATGATAGTAGATATTAGATTGTTAAGTGGAAGGAAAATAAAGAATGGATGGATGGGATGGATGGGATGGATGGATGGATGGATGGATGGATGGATGGATGGATGGCATATTTTATTCACTAACATTTAAGGAAGAACAGAGAAGCCTTTCCCTAGAAGTGCCCACAGTCTCTGAAGTAATGCACAAGCGTCCAGCACCCCCAGTGGTTAGCGTCTGGGGGACCCTGGCGAGAGGTGTGGGAAAGGTAGAGCTAAAATTCCCAGAGCAGCAGCTCTACCAAGCACCCAGAAACTGAAGCTCAGAATATTCTACCTGGAGCACTGAGTCAGACCTCAGAAGGAAGATGACACTTAGTGAAAGAACAAGAACAGCAGTTCACCTGGTGACTAAGATAAGAACATTCCAAGGGAAAGAAAAGGTGAATATCGGAGAAGGCAGAAGCACCCCACCCATATTCAACTTCTCTGGCCCTAGCTGGGAGAGAAAGAATCCATACATGTTTTCCACACTTAATACGTTCTCTTACTGCCTTAGTTGCAATTTACAGAAATAATATGCTGGCCATACTGGTGTTAACAATGTAGAATCTACCATGACGTATGCCTCAGTATTTTCAAGCAAGTATGCATGTTAAATTTCAGTCTGAGGTCTTGGAACCATATCATGTATGTGGACAATTAATTGGATTATCACTCAGGCAGGCTGTTTGTCTGAATGTCTCTAACCAGCCCTGTAGACTACAAGTTTTTTAATGAGTTTGCAAAAGGAAATTCTACTACCTTTTCTCTGTTGCTTTGGGGTTCTTCTCTCTGTGGCTATCAGCATGGTTACAGAGCAAAAGAGAAGAGGTGAAAGGTGAGATCAAGGACATCTCCTCTCACTGGTATCTAACAGATTCCTTCGCTGTCAATTCTGCACATGGAAATGAATGTCAACACAAAGAGACAAATTGTCTTTCTAGATTATTTATACTACTTGTCTTTTCTAATCATTAGCTGTTCAATTAACTTGATTTTTGTTTATGAATTTTACCAGCTCTCTAAGTCAACAAGTCTTTTGAAGTATGTACATAAAGGAAAATTGCAACTTTTAAGCTAAGTACAGAACATGTTTTAAAAATGCATCTCAGCTGGGCATGGTAACTCATAACTATAATTTCGTTACTTGGGAGACTGAGACAGGAGAATCACAGGTTGAAGACCAGCCTCAGCTACTTAGCAAGGCCTTCAGCAACTTAATGAGACCTGTTTAAAAATAACACATAAAATATGGCTGGAAATGTAACTTAGAGGTAGAATAGAATGCCCTCGAGTTCAAACCCCAGTACTACACACACACACACACACACACACACACACACACACACGTACATGTGTGCAAGCACATGTGTATGCACGGGTTCACAATGCACCTCTATGCTCAGTCATTTGTTGAACAGAAGAATCATCACAGATTCCCTAAGTGCTAGCTTGTGCCCGTCCATGACTAGCTAAGTACAGAAGCTGAGAGGTTGTGTTCAACAATGCTTATTACAATTGGAGAGGGAACTATTTTCTCTATTAAATGTACAACTAAATTTACAATTGGGGCTCATATCTTTTTATCTGTTTCATGCCATTTTTTCCAGAAAGTCACTTTTATTATATTTTATAAAAGCATCAGAACATAATAGGTTAGAAAATAAAACCAGCCAGCCCATCACCACAGATGACTGGAGAAGCCCTGATTTAAAAACAGTCCTCTTGGCTTTCCACAGACCTGTGATGATAGTAATTTTAATATTAATTGGCAGTTGCACTGTGAGAAGCAGTTCTTCCCCAGGGAAGGTGAGTGAGTCACCCAAGGTCACACAGCAAGTGCGAGGCAGACCTAGGAGCAGAAATCCACCTTACTCCAAGAAAGGTTTTTTTTTTTCCATATCCATAAATGAAATTATAGAAAATTTAAGAAAATATTATAACATAGGAATAGATGTTCTTACATTTTTTTTCCTAGGGAAGTATTCAATGTAGTGTTCAAAAATTATTTTCCGTTTATGTATCAGTAACACACATCCCTCCCTTCCTGCATTATGCAGGTGGGAAAACAGAGTCCTGAAAATAGGAGTGCTATTTATTGACAGAGCCAGGGTTAGACAGATGCTAAGCATCCCAGCCTTTCCACTTGTCTACTATGCTTCCCCCTGATTTACTCAGGATACACTTATTGAGTGCCTCCTATGTACCAAGGGTTTTCCTTGGTGTTGAGGATACAAACAAAACTCCCAGCTCCCTTGTAGCTTACCTACTAATGAGGACATACAGATAATAGATATAAAATAAGTAAATTAAATGATATATTGGGTAGTGATAAATGCTAGAGAGATGTAAAGAAGAAGGACAGCATGAGATCAAAGGGAACAGTAATCTGGGGTAAAATAATCATGGTAGACTTTGTAGAATAGGTTCTTGCTTGAATGTATGTATCAGTATAAATATACATCTATATTTGATTTATCCAAAGTTTCTAAAAAATGTTAGCCCTTGTGGTCAATGATGGGTACACGTAGCTAGGAGGAAAACCATAGTTTAACAACTTCCACAGCAACAAAGCCTTTGATCTGAGAGACTTGAAGACTTGAGTGCCCTCAAGAAGTTCTGTGTCTTGATCTTGCCATTATCATGATCCGAGGGGCAGAAATTTAAGACTGCAGAGGCACCTGTTATGATTAATTAATGTATTTGTCCTGTGCCCCTAACATGCCAAGATCTGTGCTTGCTATATGAAGAAAACAAGAAGGAGATGTTTGGTTTGATTACTAGGGAGTTTACATTCTCGAATGAATGATAAAAAGTCACATACTTAAAGCATCTGAAGAACTATTAGGGACCAGAATGAGCAGTCCTGGCAGTAATATGGAGTGAGGCACGGCACGACACTGTGAAGCTTTCGGACAGAAGCCCTCGGTGCAAATCTCAATACTGAGCAGGGCAGTTTTTTAGAGGACCCAAGAATTGTTTGAGGAATTCTACTCTAAATCAAGTAATCATGTAACAAGCATGGTTTAAAAGCATCCTTTCCATGATAGCTAATTTATAGTGAGGGGAAAAGAAGTATCTCTCAATGGTAAAAATTTTAAAAATTAAAAGATAAATAAAGCTGGGCATGGTGGCGCATGCTTGTAATCCCAGCATTCGGGAGGCTGAGACCTGAGGATCCGGGTTCGCGGCCAGCCTCAGCTACCTAGTGAGGCACTCCGCAACTTAGTGAGACTCGGTTTCAAAATAAAGAATAAAAAATAGGGCTGGGGGGTATAGCTCGGAGGTAGAATGCCCCTGAGTTCAATCCCCAGTACCGAAAAAAAAAAAAAGATAAATAAAAGCCTTCATAAAAATAAAAAAGATAGTATTCCTTCAATATACTTAGTAGTAGTAATAGTAATAGTAGTAGCAGTAGGGATTGAACCCAAAGGTCATTCTACCTCTGAGCTACACTCCCAGGCCTTTTTATTATTTATTTTGAAACAGAGTTTTGCTAAATTGCTAATACTGGCCTCAAACCTGCAATCCTCCTATTTCAGCCACTCAAGTACTGGGATTACAGGCATGCACCAAAAATCCCAGCTCCAGTATTATTTTCATTAACAAGTGAAAAGGAATGCTTTAGTAATTTTGAAATATTTTTGCTTTTTTTGGCCAAAAGAATGTCAATCCTGAATATTTGCATGACTTAAAATGATGGTTGTTTTCTGGGCATGTGCTCCATGTGACAAAGAGAATAATGACTTATTGTGGATTTATGAAGAAGGTCTATAAAATTTTATGATATCTTACTTAAAGCAAGAGTCAAAGAATTCATTCCACCCAACGGTAGTAATAGATTCTTATCACATCAAAGTTGGTAGAAACAGTCTTCTATGGTGTGTAATTTCATGACCGAAATGAAATGAGATGGATGATCCTCCCTGGGTGGTTATTGTTATATTGTTTAAAAATAGAAGAGAGAAAGAAAGGAAGAAAAGACAAGTAAAAGAGTGGTAAAAAGGTGGGCGTGGTGGCGCATGCTTGTAATCCCAGCATTTGGGAGGCTGAGACCAGAGGATCCAGGTTCACGGCCAGCTTCAGCTACCTAGTGAGGCACTCCACAACAGGGTCCAACTTTTGGACCCTGTTCCAAAATAAAGAATAAAAAATAGGACTGGGGGTGTAGCTCGGAGGTAGAATGTCCCTGAGTTCAATCCCCAGTACAACAAAAAACCAAAAAAGAGTGGTAAAGCTCCTCTCTTTGCTGCACTGTCTTTGGAACTGCCAGGGTAGGATGGTTTTAGAATGTCTCACAGCTGCAGCTGCAGCCCAACTCACAAAATGACCAACTCTGTAATTATTTTAAATTAATTTAAATTACTAAATTATATTTGTAACAGGTTAAGTATTAGGGAAATGACATGATAAAACTATGGCCACAGAAATGTTTGAGGAATGAGTCATTCTAAATAGCTAAGCTAGAGTTGAGATTTTACAATTTATAACATCTAAGACTATTCTTATTTTAATTATGATAGAAATCCCATTTCCCTCCCTCCCTCCCTCCCTCCCTCCCTCCCTTCCTTCCTTCCTTCCTTCCTTCCTTCCTTCCTTCTTTTCTTCTTTGTCTCTTTTTTTTTTTTTAAATGTGGTACTAGAGATTGAATTCAGGGACATTCTACCTCCAAACTATACCCCCAGCCTTTTTAAAAATTATTATTTTGAAACAAGATCTCACTAGGTTGTTGAGAGTCTCCCCATGCTGCTGAGGCTGTCCTCAAACCTGCTATCCTCAATCCTCCTGGCTCAGCCTCCCACGTACTGAAATTATTGGTGTATGTGCCACCACACCCAACAGAAATTCTATTTTCTTAACAGGGAAAATCTGTTCTTCTACAACATTATCTCTTGCCTTTATGGCATTAAACCAACTATACAGAAATGACTTCTTCCCGCATCTGTAGGCCACCTGAATAGGTCTGGCATTGGGTTCTCAGGAGCAAGAGCTGTGTCCCTTATCCTTGTGTCCTTCTCTCAATGAGGAATCAAAAACATCATCATGAACATCCGATATTGAGTTAGACTATCACACAATGACTCCATCCAATTCCACGGAGGATTGTAGGACCATTTGCCTCTATATTAAATAGTCCCAGATCCTGAGGGTTTTAAAATTCTAACTTCAAGTTTTGAAGCTTTAGCCATTTCTAATCTGCTGGGAAACCAGACAGTTACACTTCCTTCTCAGATACCTTGGCATGGTAGTGGGTATCCAGAGAGAGTCTCAGGAACAAAATATGTCCAGTGAAGCCAGACAGGAATTTTAATGAAAGGCTTTTGTGAAGTCATCCCTGGCAACTCAGGTCACACCCCCTCGTTTAGCTCATTTTTGTTTCTCAATTATGTATCACAGAGATGAGATTGCTGACCGTATAGTTGAAATCTCCTATTTTCCAATCTTAAAAACTCCTATTAGTCATAGAAGGTTCACCAGTTCCTAGGAATTAAGTTCCTTAGCAGATACAGGTTTTCTAGATTTCACGTATTCCACAAACTGGTAAAATGACTGAAATAGTACAGGTGACATTTCAACATGACACAACATTAGGCCATGTACTGGTGTCCTGACTCTTCAGCCCCTTAACAAAATAAAAATAAAAGTGAACTTTAAAGATGCGTGTTCTTAATATTTCTATAGTATTTTAAAATTCATAGATACAATTTTTTTTGTACAAGTACCAGGATTTTACTGTTACAGTTATAAATTAAAAAAAAAAAAAAAAAAAAAAACTCAGCCAGATGTGGTAGCACATGCTTGTAATCTCAGTACTTGGGAGGCTGAGACTGGAGGATCAAGGGTTCATGGCCAGTCTCAGCTACTTAGTGAGGCCCTCTGCAACTTAGTGAGACCCTGTTTCAAAATAAAGAATAAAAAATAGGGCTTGGGGTGTAGCTTGGAGGCAGAACACCCCTGGGTTTAATCCCCAGTGCCAAAAAAAAAAAAAAAAAAAAAAAAACCAAAAACAAACAAACAAACAAAAAACTCTACTTATAACATTGCACATTTTAAGCCTCCTTGGGTATTCATTATCTAATTTGAACTTCATAATGATTATTCACAAATATAGACTACTGAGAAGTCTTTATCAATTAAACTGTAATACTAAACTCTCAAATTGCATTTGGTCCAAAGCTGACCTCCTGAATTCTCTTATCCTACATATTATTCATTTCTTGGGTAAATGTCAGGTGCCAGAGAAAATAAACTCACATTCTGCCATTTGGTATAAAGCAAGGAATCTAAACCAACATCATTAGTGTAGACAGTATTTGTGGTAAGCCCTGCAAATACTAAGGGTGTTTTTTAAGTTAGAAGGAAAGGGCTTCTGCTTCCTGTATGGCCCTCTTTTGACTATTTTAAATTTCCTCAGACTTTATCCAAGTGTATCAGGTACATAGTTAAGAAAATTTAAATTGATATTTGTTCTATGAATTTAATATTATTTCTCTAAGGTATACATTAAAGAACTGGGCAATCCCATACATGTTTATGTTTTTTATAACAAGTGTTGAGGGGTTTTTTTGTTTTTTTTTAAGAATGGCAATTGCCGGGCATGGTGGCACACATTTGTAATCCCAGCATTCGGGAGGCTGAGACCAGAGGATCTGGGTTCAAGGCCAGCCTCAGCTACCTAGTGAGGCACTCCACAACTTAGTGAGACCCGGTTTCAAAATAAAGAATAAAAAATAGGGCTGGGGGTATAGCTCGGAGGTAGAATGCCCCTGAGTTCAATCCCCAGTACCGAAAAAAAAAAAAAAAAGAATGGCAATTGAATGAAGTTCTAGAAGCAATGGGATTTGTATTTCTTAATTTTTTATGTGAAATTAACCTATAATGAGTCATCCACATCTCAAATTTCAGATGTCTGAATTATCATTTAAAATCACTCATTATACAAATTAGAAAAATCTGAGCACTACTTGAAGACTTATAATGCTGTCTTCCCTACCACACACATCAACTTCTCATAATTCTTTATCCCAATTTCATTTCCAATAGTGAAACAACAGCAGAGGTAGTGTAAAAGAAATCTCTTCCTGCATGCTTGTGTTCATGCCTGAAGGTCGTCTATTAACTGCTACTTAACGTGATGCTAAATTACTCTCAAAAACTGTGGCATTACAGATGAGGCTTATGGGAATACAGAATGAATACACTAGGACTCAAACAGGTAAAATCAATTTCTAATTCCTACTATACTCATGGCCATCTGTGGTGTGATTTAAGAGGGACATCTGGGATTGGAAAGTAATTTCAGAGAGGACTAAGAAAATGGGCCTATTGTGTGCCTTTGCATAAAGGACTTATCTGGCCTTTTTAGAAAAAGTACACATTTTTAAAACATTTCCTCTTATGTAGAGCAAGGGAACATCCTAAAAGAGTTTGCGATTCTTAAGAAAGTAAGAAGAGAAGAAGCACGCCAAGTTCCTTTAAAAAATGTTTTACATGTTCTCTACAATAGCAGACAGAGAAAATGAGGGAGAGCCTGAAAGCTTTGAACCCCAAAGAGATAAAACCAGAACAAAAAGAAGACAAGCAGGATCCTAAGGAAATCAGATTTCATACTAAAAGAAACTAAACTAGCTCACTAAATTTTCTAAGGCTGCTCTAACAGGTTGCAAATTTAATGGTTTAAAGCAACACTACTTTATTTTCTTATGGGTTTGCAGTTTAGAAGTCCAAAATGGGTCTTGCTGGATTAAAAGCAAAGTGTCAGTAGATTTTCATTCTTTTCGAGTGGTTATGTGGGAGAGTCCATTTTCTTGCCTTTCCTGGTTTCTAGAAGAATCCTTGGCTTGTGGCTCTTTCCATTTTCAAAGTCTATAATGGCCAGTCAAGTTCTTCTCACACTGAATCCTTCTGTGACTCTCCTGTTTTCCTCTTCTATGTCAGAAGCACATGTGTTAATTTCCTAGCGCTGCCTAACAGAACCACGAGCTAGCTGGGTGCCTTACCCAGCAGACACCGCTGCCCCACACTTGTGGATGTTTGACATCTCCGGTCCAGTTGTTGGCAGTGATAGTTTCTGTGGAGGGCTGTGGGGGAAGGAACTGTTCCACTCCTCTCTCTGTGGCTTGTAGGTAACTGTCTTCTGTCTGTGTCTTCACATCATTTTCTCTCTGTGTTTGACTCTTTTCAAATGTCCTTTTTTATAAGGACACCAGTCACATTCAATTAGGGATCACTCTAATGACCTCGTATAAGCATGTTTAGCTCTGCAAAGACTCTGTTTCCAATACGGTCATACTCTGAGGAACTGGGGATTAGGACACATCCACATATGAATTTTTGAGGGAACACAATTCAACCAATGCCACAATCCTTGTGGTTACATTGGATAGGTTGGATAATCCAGGTTAATCTTATGTTAAGGTTGGTGGACTAGTAACCTTAATCTGTTCGGCCACTTTATTTGCCCCTTTGCTCTATGGCATTTTCACAGGTTCTGGGTATCAGGACACGGTCATCTTGGAGGAGGCCACCATTCCACCTATCACACTCCTTTTCTCCTTTTTAATTTTAAGTAGTAAGAAATCTAGTGTGTTTGCTGTATGTTAATGCCTCTGATATTTTAGATAATTGCTGATACTATAAGAAAGGGGAGTTTCGGTGAAAAGGTTAGACAACTGGTGAATGTAAAAGGTCAACATGTGTTTGGGGGTTAAATAAGTATCTTTATAAATAACAAAGATTATATATCTATGTCTACATCTATATCTAGGTAAATATATATTTACACATACAGATACCGTGTGTGTGTGTGTGTGTGTGTGTGTGTGTGTGTGTGTTACTAGAGATTGAACCCAGGGGCATTCTACCATGGAACTACACCCACCCAGTTCTATTTTATTTCTTATTTTAAAACAGGGTCTCAACGCCGGGCGTGGTGGCGCACGCTTGTAATCCCAGCATTCGGGAGGCTGAAACCGGAGGATCCGGGTTCGCGGCCAGCCTCAGCTACCTAGTGAGGCACTCCGCAACTTAGCGAGACCTGGTTTCAAAACAAATAATAAAAAAAAAAATAGGGCTGGGGGTGTAGCTCGGAGGTAGAATGCCCCTGAG
>PVLC010006591.1:0-14716 GCA_004027655.1 Graphiurus murinus | reverse complement strand
GGAGCAGTGGCAGGACCAGAAACACTCCAACCCTGACCACACAGGTCAGCCCCTACCACACGTGAGCAACTGCTCTCCTTGACCCCCTCACTTGCTCTCCCTGCTATAAAAATTTTCCTGCAGACTCCCAACATGGCTGCTCTCCTTCGTGGAAGAGCTTAGCAGTCTCCCTTTAATAACCCTTCTCTGATTGGACTGACCTCTGGGGTATTTTGTCTCTTGAATCGTGCTGATCACCTTGCAATAACCACCATGCTCATCTTATAATATATATTTATAGAGAGAGAATTTAAAGTGATTGGACACTTATGTATGTGTGAACATAAATTAAAAGTCCTAGAAGACTATTTTATGTTAGTATAATTACATCTAAAAACTCAATGATGTTGGGAAATTTTTATGGTGTTAATATTACAATCATGTCTCTTAATAACAAATTAGCAACTCGTTGCATCAAAATATAAATACATCACTTAACAAACACTACTTTTAAAAACATTCCTGTGATGAAGAAGACAGACATTTTCTCAAATTTTTAAATGGAGACTAAATCTATAACCAAGATACAGAGTTCATATAAAACTGGGAAAAATAAAATAGAAACTAGCTTTTGTTTGTTTATGTTTTTAATGAAAAAGTTCTATATAAGCTGTAGGTTCTGTAAATCATGTTTTCCTATTCTATTGATCACATAGAAATACTGTGAATACTGTGGATCACCTACAGTAATATAAGAACCTAAACTCTTTTTTTAAAATTTTGGTACTGGGGATTGAGCCCAGGGACATTCTACCTCGAAGCTACAACTCAGCCCCCCCCCCTTTAATTTTTTATTTTGAAACTGAGTCTCACTAAGTTGCTGAGGCTGGCTTTGAACCTGTGATCCTCCTGTCTCAGCCTCCTAAGTACTAGAACTGCAGATGTATGCCACCACATTCAGTGTCTAATTTCTAATAAATAATGATTTTAACTGAAAGCAAGCCATAAGATATAAGTAGTTCCTAGGGCCTGGGAAAGAACAAGAGGAAAATTGAAGTAGCACCATTGACTTTATTGTGCATCAGAGAAGTACGTGTATTCAAATGATGCTGCAAGTCAGGGAAGGAGCATTTTCAAATGCAGAAACTGAGGCACAGAAAGGTTGTTTTATATATCCAAGGCCAGAGCACTTGTAGGTGTAGAAGTAGAAAATGAACATTTTGCTTCATGCTGTTTTCCTGAACCAGAAGAAAATATACTGTATCCTAATCTCTTTAATTGTAGGCTATTATTTAGTGGGAGTATATAATTCTAGGCATAATGTAGATTGAAATTAAATAGACTCTCCAAAAATTATCCAGCTTCAATGCTTATGGCTGTATACTGAGCCTTATAGCTTTAAGCAATGAATTTTAAAAGGGTACATACACCCCGTGTTTTAATCTTCTTTTTGTCACTGTGTCTTAAATACATGATAGGCACAATTTCGAAGAAGAAAGGTGTATTGGGGGCTCATGATTTAAGAGGTCAGCCCATGATTAGCCAGCTCCAAGGCAGGAACCTCGGTGCTACAGGGCATGATGGAGGAGGACCTAATAGGGTCCTGCTTTCTGGTCACCTAGTGGTGACCAGAAAGCAGAGTGAGAGGAAGAGGAGGGGGCCAGGGACAGATACAGTTCTCAAGGTCATGTCCCCAGGGGCCCACCTTCTCCAGTCTTGTCCCAGCTCCCAACATGCCTGCACTTCCTAACACATGAGCTTTGGAGGACATATAACAGCCAAACCATCACTCTCTGTTTAAGTTTCCACACCCAGGAGTTATCTTTATTGTGAGTCTTTATCACTGAATATCTCTTCTTTCATTGGTGAATTTGGTTGTTGTTTTGTCCACTTGATTTTCTCAGTAAGTCCTTTGTGCTGAGAAAATGCAATATTAGAAAGCCTTACCTCTTGAGCCTAGAGTAAAAGTTTACAATGATGCTCCAAAACTGCTAGGAAACTCGATGCCTGGATGTCCCCTTTCACATGATATTCCAGGTACTATTAATTTCATAATTTAGCGCATTTAAAAGTAGATTAGTTTACTACCTACTGAATGTAGGGCAGTTTTAAGAATTGATACTATATAACCACCATACGACTTTGCTAATATTAACATTTTGTTCTTTTCTGCAGACAAAAATTGTATATATTTAAGGCATACATCTTGGTATTTTGGCATATGATATATTGGGAAATCACATATCACCACAATCAAATTAATTTACATATCTATCGCCTCATATAGTTGCTATCTCTTTTTTCCTCATTTTCTTTTCAGTTCTTGTTTGTTTGTTTGTTTGGTTGGTTGGTTGGTTGGTTGATTGGTGGTTGGTTGATTTTGGAGTGATGAGACCACTTAATATCTGCCTTCTTATAAAATCACAAGTATATAGTACAGTATTTCTAACAACAGTCACATTGCTATCCATTAGGTCTCCATAACTTACAAATCTTGCATAATTTAAAGCTTCTTGATAAAAGGGTACAAAGTCTCAGGATCTACTTTTTCTTTGCAATATTGGCTTTGTCAATAGCAGATTGACATCAAAAGTGTCATCTTTTTGAAAAGTATGAGTATTCAATGATAGACCAATTTTTAAGCTGAAACTCATAATCAGGACATTCTTTTAAAATAACTGGAATTTGCTCAAACTCTAATAATTCAGAAAAGGCAGGTAGCCCCTGCAATAGTTATTGATGGTAATAAAATCTATTTTCTTGAACAGCAAAGGATCCCTTTTAATATACCTCTTTGTTGACAGGACTGTGATCTCAGATCAGATGTTCTGAATAAAGAATGAATTTTAGGAAAAAGAAATGTTCTTTAAAAAGAGGGAATAAAATTAACCAAATTATGTTACCTGCATGTACAAATATGTCACAATGAATCTGCTATTGTGTGTAATTATAGCGCACCAATGAAGAATTAATTTTAAAAAGGGGAGATTGTCTTCTCTCACATTTGTGCTTGAAGATTTTAAAAAGAATGGTGGTGGTGAATTAGTAACCTGTAATTAACCTATTGCATTTTCATACTTCTCATTAATAGGAATGTTCTGCATTGAAACTGATGAGATGGAACTATGGTGCAATATTCTTCATTAGTGCTTGTTGACTTGTTTTTGTTTTTTATCTCCTACTGAAAAAAAAAACTCATTAATAAAATGGCACCCATCTTGCCTTGTATCTTGTGACGGATCTTGTCTAGTGAATCACTACTATAATTCTCCTTGGGGTTTTTATCCATATTATTGGAACATGGTATTTACTGAATCGAGGAGCCGAGACTCAAGAAAATGAGGTCACACATGTTTTGTAATCCATTTATACACAAGGGTAAAAACACATGCATTGCCTAAGATATAAGGCAAAAAATTTTCTTTTTAATAGAACTAAGGAGAAAAATGAGTTATTTTCTTTCCAAAAATATCCATGGCCTGTGTGTCATTATACAATAATGACTGTCAGCTGCCCAGAGGGTTTAGTCTCAAGAAAGGATAATAAATAGTTGAAAGAAAAGTAGCTCATTAGGAGTTAGAAAGCAATGACTTTTGGTATCCTACAGCTAAATTTGTGACAAGTATAATTATTGGCCTTACATTTTTCCAAGTGGTCTCCCTTCTTTCATCACAGTACAGGAATGTACACTACTGCAAATCAACTTCCCTTATAGATGATTCCAGCAGAAGATTGCTACCTGTAAATAGCTTGGTTACTCAGAAATGTACTGACATCAAGAACAATATTTCAGTTGCAGTCATTGCCTCCTTATACTTGAAGGTTATGTTCTAAAGAGTCTCTGTGGGAGTAAAATTGCAAGTTGAGAAGCTATGGTAGAAAAAAATGAGGTTACAGGTTATGGTCAAGAAAAACATATAAAACACTTCATGACTTTAATTCAGTAAATGTGTGTATATGTGTGTGTCATCATATCTGTATAAGGAATGCACACTTAATAAAGATAATTGATAAAAAATATTTTACTCATTCTAAAGTTTGAAGTAATCAGCATTATACTATAAAGTTTCATTTGTCTTTTTTTTAGCTCTTTAGGAATTTCTCAGGATTTCTTTTCCCTATGATTTCACTGTGTTAGATTTTATTTTGCTTTACTACACAGAACATTCTTGCAAAAACATCTTCTGTGAATGTGATCTATACAAATGTTCAACTCGTTTCTAATTGGATAATGCATTATCAATAAAAGGAAAATATTTTATAGTAAAATTAACATGTATTTCAACATGTCAGTTCTCAAAAAAGACTCTAGGGCAAAAAAAAAAGTTTCCCCAGATTTCTGAAATAATTTGCATGGGGGTATTATCTGCCCCAATAAGAACTTGTAATTTAGACTCTAAGTTAGCAAACTATAATTCACTGCTTGCTTTTGTATAAAAAGAAACTTAAAAATGGTTTTTGCATTTTTAAATGGTTGATTAAAAAAATCCAAATAATAATATTTTGTGACATTAAACACTATATGAAATTCAAATTTCAGTGACTGTAGTGTTTTATTGGAATATAATTATGCATGTTTATTTACTCACTGTCTCTGGCTGCTTTTGTGCTACAACTGCAGAGTTGAGTAGTTGTGACCAAGACCAAATAGTCCACAAAGCCTAGAACATTTACTCTGTGGCTTTTCATAGAAAAACAAGTTTGCAGGCCACTTATTTAGACAGCAATATCTTCTAACAAATCAAGTTATATATTCTCTGCTCTGTCCATGATAATCCCATGATCAAGTCTACCTCATCAACAACCTCTTGTTGATAATAGTGTAATTCTCAGGCAGGATTTACTTTGTCTTCTTTAATCTCCTCCTCTTCCAACTCACTTTGAGTCTTCTGCTTTGGAGTTTCATTTCGTTGTCATATTTTATGTAACTTTAATTCTTGCCAATAGAAGTGATTTTTATTGTGCATAAAACCCACACGTTACTAATTTTTTTTTTTTTTTTTAGTTTTAGATTTCCTGGTTACTGTTGCAGGAGATTACTTAACCTAACTGCAAGAAAAAATTAGCATCCCCCCCCCCCCCGCCCAGCAGATGCTTCTACCATTTCTCATGCCCTTCAGAGTTCCCTAGTAAGTTCTTTGGAGACTTCTGTCCTAAGCCTCATTTCTTGCAGCACTGCACCGGCCACATGAGCTCTCCATGGCAACAGCTGCTAATACCCACTGAATTTGATTTGTGGACCAATCTGGCTACTCTTTCCATCGCAAGAGGCTTACTTTCATTCCCCAAAGTACTGATGAAACTAAATAGTCAATGAAGGCTTATGGATGATAGAAGAAAGTTCAGCACAAGACATAATTGACAACTGATGCTAGAATGGCTACTTGAAAGCCTATGACCTCAAACCTGAAAAGCTTGCACCACCCATTTCCAAGAAATCACCACCCATCTTCTTGCCTTGCATCTGGGACCAACCAAGTCCCCATCAGAAGTTGAAGAAAGTTTGTCAGTCCAATTCAAGAACAACCTCCTGCCTTACTCCCTTATCTTGAATTACCCTTTTCCCAAGACATCTATTCTCCTCAATGGAAACCATGTTTTCAAATATGGGACGATGCATTGATTTGGCACCATAGCTCAGACAATCAAAGTCCAAATCTGTTAATGCCATTTTCTTAAATTCTGAATTTTCTTTCACTCTCCATCTCAATCTTTTCTCTATGATGATGTGACAAGATCAGGGTGCTCTACTCTCTGTGTCCTGTTTTCTGAATCAAATAAAAAATTTCAGGCATACAGTGCTGTATTCAAATTTAGTGTGTGTGTGTGTGTGTGTGTGTGTGTGTGTGTGTGTGTGTGTGTGTATGTGTGTGTGTGTGGAGTTCTTTATCAATAGAAGCATAAGTCAAACACTCAGTCTTTATTATTTAACACAATTTATAGCACCTCAGTGCAAAGCATCACGATTGAGTTACCTCATTGTCAACATTCCCTGAGAGTAGAGGGTGGGGATTTGCTTTATATCTGCAAATTAATAATATCTGCCAACAGACTTCTCCAAGAATAAAAAGATGGTCTACTCCAAGTTAAGTAAAATCCATATACTTACTTCTTCATCTAATAAATAAAACCATAAATCTTTATTTAGGTCTATTATTTTGAATGGATACTGTAATTAAAATGATCACCATTATAAAATGTATATAGAAGCACACTTGTATAAAATTTAAAATAATTCCATTTCTTATTGAAGAGGAATATTTTATATTGTACTTATGTTTTCAAAATAGAAAAAGAGATCAACTAGAATTTAACACAAAATTATGTATGTACCCCCATTTTTTGTGATACTGGGTATTGAACCCAGAGGCATTTTACTTCTGTGCTATACCCCTAGCCTTATTTTTATTTTTATTTTCAACATGGTTGCACTAGGTTGATGAGAATCTCACTGCTTGCTGAGGCTCTCCTCAAAGTTGCAATCCTCCTGTCTCAGCCTCCCAAGTACTGGGATTATAAGTGTGCATTACCATACCCAGCTCAACAACTCTTTTTTAAACCCAAGCACATTTTTCTGTTTAAATGATTTCTAAACATTTTCAGAGTTTTTAGATTCTTGTGGACTTGAATACTTTGCCCTCTAGTTGTCTGTTAAGGACTTAATTATATACTTGTAGACTCACATCTTGGTCACTGGGGAATGTGTCTACACGAAGCAAGAACAACCAAAAGACATGTGTTTTTGCATTTTGCAAAGGCTGCTACTGTCCTGATCTATCCACTCTGAGCACAACCTCTTATTTCATTATGTGTCAACTTTGCCCACAGAACTTAGGGGTCTTTAGCAATGCTGAAAGGGTTTTTTTTTTAGCAATGCTGAAGTGGGGGAGGGGGTATTTTAGTGTGAGCTTTTATAAAGACAGTGAAAAACAGATTCATTGAAAATGACTGAACCCATAGTGTGAGATAAACATTTTATAATTTCCTAATTCTGTATTCATAAGCATTCTTGTGGCCATAATTTAAAAATATGACCATATAATTTAGAGGAAAGAAAGCTTCTTTCTTATGATTTTAGACTCAGTGCACCTGAAGCTGGGGACAGGATTTCAGGGCATTGCGGCGGGAGGTGGAGGGAGAGCACATGAACTGTGTTCTTTTCATCATGGAGGCCAGAAGTAAGACAATTATCTAGGGGAGGAGAAATATATTTATAACATATATATATATGTATGTATATATATATATGTATATATGTATATATATATATAATAGATAGATAGATAGATAGATAGATAGATAGATAGATAATCTCCAAGGCTGCACCCCCAGAGATCACCCCCTTCAGCCACATCCTACCAATCTACCAGGTAACTACCCAGGTAAATCCATTAAAATTATTCACTTCTGGAATTACAATCCTCATGATTCAATTGTATTAACCCAGAATATTAATAAATGAGCTCTTAGCTGGGCGTGGTGGTGCACACTTGTAATCCCAGCATTTGGGAGGCTGAGACTGGAAGATCCAGGTTCGCAGCCAACCTCAGCTGCTTAGTGAGGCCCTCCGCAACTTAGGGAGATCCTGTTTCAAAAAATAAAGGATAAAAAATAGGGCTGGGGCTGTAGCTTGGAGGTAGAATGCCTCCAGTTTCTATCCCCAGTACCACAAAAAAAAGAGCTCTTTAGGGGACATTTTGTATCTAATTAAAACAAATTCCAGTCACTACTGTTTAGACAGGCTAAGGAATAGATCTTTGTCTTGATCAACATTTTCACTGATATCATCCAAAACAACTGACCGCACAACTTAGAGGAAGAAAGATTTATTTGCTCACAGCTTTTGGAGGTTTCAGGGCTCAGTATATGTGAGTCCAGTGTCTGTGGAACTCAGGGCATAGTTGCATAGAGCAGAGAGAGGGAGAGAGAAGGGGCTCTGCTCTTACATCATGGAGTCCGGAAACAATAGAGAGACAGAAAGAGCGAGCACGCCAGGAGATTCAAAGACACAAGCACAACCCCTAAGGTCACATCCCCAGGGACCCACCTTCTCCCGCTACACCCCACTACCCTAGGTTATCACTCAGACTGTGGTAAATCCATCACAATGGATTTATCTACTGATGAGGCTATAACCTTCAAGACTCAATTATACCAACTCTGAACACTAAAGCACAAGCTTTTCCAGGGACAATTTACATCTGACCATAACGATGTCATTAAGGAATACTTGTGCATTGTTCTTCTTGTGACCATCCTGGGCTGGGCAAATCAAAGCATCAGAACTGTATTTAACAGTGGCCAATAATTTTTATGATATGTCTGTGGTTACTGATAGTGCATAGTTGAAGTACAAAGTCTTCATTGGTGCTTATAAAGCTCTGCCTTTGTTCCTTGAAACTATGAAAAACATTTTATGTAGTTCTGAATCCCGGAAGGTTCATCTTTCCATGGACCCTAAAACTCTCCTGCTGAGTTTGGAATGCCTGGATGGCTTCTCCTCTCTCTTGTTGGGAAGGCCTATATAGAGTACCCTAGGTTTTGGCGGGAAAAGAGCTTGGTGTTCAATACAGCCCCGAACAATCATTTGTGCCAGTTCCACTACCCCCTTATTCTGTTACACAGTCTTCTCATAGCTCAGTGAGCAAGCAAAGTTGTTCATTCTTCCATATTTTTATATGTGGTACCTTTGCCTGGAATGCTTCCTCATACCCACCCCCCATCCACCTAGTCAACTGCTTCTTCATCTTTAAGAACATCTCAAAAGTCATCAGTCTGGGAAGCCTTCCATTATCCCTCCTTCCTAGTAAGTACTATTCATTCATTCAGCAGAACTGCATTAACCATATGCCATGCGGCAAACACTGTCCTTAAGTTTGCCCTCACTTTTCATAATATCAGGAACCATAACAGCTGTTCCACTACTCCTAGCCATCCTCCATCTCTCAGGCTGTCCCAGGCTCATCTTTTTAAAAAGAATAACAATAAGTGCCCACTGCATTTCCCTTTGTCCACCATTTTTCTTTACATTAGACTTGCTTAAATTTTATTCAACTTATTAAGACAATTAGTTCAATGATTAAGATTTAATTCTTCTTTTTTTTTTTTTTTTTTTTTTTTTGCCGTACTGGGGATTGAACTCAGGGGCATTCTACCTCCGAGCTACACCCCCAGCCCTATTTTTTATTCTTTATTTTGAAACTGGGTCTCCCTAAGTTGTGGAGTGCCTCACTAGGTAGCTGAGGCTGGCCTCCTCAGGTCTCAGTCTCCCGAATGCTGGGATTACAAGCGTGCGCCACCACGCCCGGCTCTAATTCTTCTTTTTTGTACTGGAGCTTGAACCCAGGGGCATTCTACCTCTGAACTATATCCCTAGCCACCACCGCCTCCTCCTCCTTCTTCTCCTCCTCCTCCTCCTCCTTCTTCTTCTTCTTATTATTATTATTCAGGGTTTTGCTAAATTTCTGGTGCTGACCTCAAACCTGCAATCCTCCTGCCTCACCCTCCCAAGTACTGGAATTACAGGCATGTGCCACCATGCCTGGCTAAGATTTAATTATTAAGATTTAAAATTCCTGATAACACATTGATTGCTTAAAATATGTAAGTTTTTTCCATACTTACACAATCACTTTATCTATAACTTTTAGGAAGGTTAGATATTCCTACCTAAAGAATTACAGAATTTAGGAAAGTACTTTCCATCAAACTGCCCTTTCCTTCCTTCCTTATGTGTCTCATTGAGCTTTGCACTTGATGGGAATGTGTCTTTACATGAAGATCTGTTGTGATAGGGCATGCATTGAAAATTCATCTTGACTTTGTCCAAAATTGTGGTGTTTTCTTCTCTATTGGTGCTTACACAGTTGGTATCCATGACTCAACATAATTCCAACAGATGAGGAGCAAAAGAAAATCACTGCAAATGGGAAACTGGAAGGGAGCTGGGGACCTCTCAGCCACGTGGTGTTACAAGTCAATAAATACTTTTTCTAATTATTTTCTCTCTTGGTTTTCAGTGCAGAAGCAATCTGGCCTCAAATCAAACCCAGGGGAATAGGAAGGAGTTACCCATTGATTTAAGGAAAGCATCTTCTGAAAATAACATTGTTTGCTCATACAGGGAGAGAGACATTAGAATGCAGATAAACATATTTGGGTTTTGATCCAAATACCAAATACTATTCATTGAAAGAATATGTTTCTGAATATAATGAAATTATAATTGGGAAATATTTCAAAAGCAAATTTCATAATAGCACACTGATATGTGCCCTCCAATCCCCAAGTAAAGTAAGGCCACCAAGGGTCTCTGTGGGTTAATCTGAGATGTGAAATCGACTCACTTCAAAGCCCATTCTTGCAGATTCTGTTCAGATGTCAAAGGAATGAATTGATCTACACATAGCAGTTGTTCCTTCTTATTTTCCTATCAAATGTATAAAGGATACTATTAATATCTCTTAAGAAAACATTTTTATGAATGAACAAATTCTTTTCTAAAGAAAAGGAATTAGAGCTATGTATTTGTGTTGAAATTTTACATATACAGGTTTATGATTTTGGTTTACTTTCAAATATAAAACATCATCTACCTATTATGCCATTCAATCAAAAAGTCACTTTTCCTCAACTACCAGTAGTATTGTTGGCATTATTTAAAAGGTAAATTTCTAGCATTAAATATGGAACACAATTGGATAGCTATTTAGGTGTTTATTCTTTTTTTTTTTTTCTTTTTTTTTTTTTTGCGGTACTGGGGATGGAACCTGGGGGCATTCTACCTCCGAGCTACAGCCCCAGCCCTATTTTTTATTCTTTATTTTGAAACAGGGTCTCACTAAGTTGGAGAGGGCCTCACTAAACAGCTGAGGCTGGCTGCGAACCCGGATCCTCCAGTCTCAGCCTCCCAATGCTGGGATTACAAGTGTGCACCATCATGCCCGGCTGTGTTTATTCTTTTGATATCTGAAGTTTTGCAATCTGACTTTACTTTAAAAAAAGGAAGGGTTACCTCCTAATGGATTTGTGACTAGTTGTTCTACTTATTGTTATCAAACCACATTCAATGTGTGCACATCAGGTTTGAGTGAAAGAGAAAAAAAAGGGAGAGAGAATGTGTGTAGAGAGGAAGAGGAGAGAATAAGGATATATGTGTATGTAAATATAGACATATGTGTATAAAGCACATATTTTAAGTCCCAAACCTTATTGGTAAGAAAAGTTATACTGCAGATGGTCTCTATGAGTAAGTTTACCATATACATCTCAAATATCTCTTTGGAGGTATAAGTTTAACCTATTTGCAATGTCCTTTTTTATAACTTGTGAACTATTCCAGGGTGTAGCACTCCCCAAAGATGAGGGGTTGGGTTGATAATGATTAGGAGCAAGTGTGTATGCAACCTACATGTGGTGATTTATGGAGGGAGGTGTCACAGAAGACAGTGGAGAAAACTTAGGGATTCTCCTATGTTTCACTAAGAATACAGAGGTGTATCAGCTAGACTGGATAAAGGCTAAGCTGACACAACAAAGAAAAACGCTGAATAGACTTTCACTTCTCTTTCAAAACAGGAAGCAGGGCAGTTCAGCTCCATGAGGTCATTCAGGGACATAAGTTCCTTCCAACGTGGAGGCCTTAGAATTTAAGCAGAGTTCACCTCCACATCCCTTTTCCAGTAGCTCTCACAGGAAAAGTGATAAAAAGAAGTCCAGAGCAAATAATTTTCTTCTAGGCAATTCTTGTGGAAACTGTACTTGGTAGCAACCATTCACATTTTGCTGGAATAAACTAGATTTCATGACCACATGTAGCTGCAAAGGAGTCTAGAAAATGTGGTTGCAAGTGGGCAAACAAACATGTCCCCAGATAAACTCCACTGAGATGGAACAAGGGAATAAGTCTGGAGAAAAATGACAGGCTGCTCTGGGGAACTTAAAATAGTAGAACTGACCACAAATGTTTCTGCTATTTTTACATTGCCTCATTTCCTTAGACATATAAAGCATCATAATCAGACAGCCTCTTAGCCTTTATTCATATCTTCATCCCCAAAAGCCCAATCCCATTTTAATTTTGCCTTAGCATCATCGTTGATTCCTTGGTGACTACTTCACTTGTATATATTTATTTCCTTAAATTAAAATTAATATTTTTAAAATTTCCAACAAATTTTCAGATACCTCTCCTAAGTAAATGAAGAGAAACTGGATACTGCCAAATAAAGATCAGGAATATCTACCTCAATTGCGTATTAGAGCACTTTATCACATATTCTCCAATATTGTTTTTTTACCTGTTTGCATGTTGTGGGTCTAAATCTTGAAGGAAGAAATTACTAACTGTATATTATTATTATTCACTCCAGGGATCTGCACATAGTAGTCTACTCATCAACTCTTGTTCTAAATAGATTGAGTTCCTGTCATGGCAAATAATGACTTCTTTATTTCACATCTCTGAGATGTGAGGTCTTCCTTTAAGCTTAGTGGAGCAAGAGGCATTTGTACCTTTTGCCAAAACGAGGATGTCTATGGGAGAGTCTAGGTGTTCCTTTGATAACCTTGCCTTTTTTGCAGATTCCCAAAGGGGCTCTGTTTACACCAGAAAAGACTAAAGTACAAAATAGCAGATTTCTCACTCACTCTGTATTCATTTCACAAGAATCACATCAAATAAATCATACAGGCATTCAAATAAATTCTAACACAGTAGGATTATTAAATATCTTTGTTTTCAAATGATGTGGCATTGGCTAGCTCAAGTGGATGTCATGGTGCTTCAGAGATATGAAACTAATAGGGAAAAAAAGAGTGTGTGAGTGTGTGTGTGTGTGTGTGTGTGTGTGTGTGTGTGTGTGTATCTACGCCTGAGAAATCTTGAGATTTATAGTCAGCCAGTTAGAACCCTAGGAAAGCTGGTACAAGTTCAAGTCTAAGTCCATGTTTACAGGCAGGAGAACAGGTCCAAGACAAGTAGGGAAAGTGAATTTCCCCTCACTCAGTCTTTTTAGTAGGCCTATTCAAGCCTTCAACAGCCTGATTGATGCCTGCCTGGGGAAGAGCAATCTACTCAACTCATTCTATTGATTCAAATGTTAATCTCATCCAGAAATACCTTCACAGATGCAACCAGAACAATGTTTGACCAACTGTCCAGGCGCCCCATGGTCCAGTCAAATTAATTATTACAACTGGTGACTGTCCTTATTCTCTTCACTAAAAGCTCTGAGTTAGATGAAATATGACAAAAATAGCAGGTAGATAAGGAAAGGAACAGTTCTGCTGGGGTTTTTTTTGTTTTGTTTTTTTCTTAAATTTCTAAAGGACTGGTATTTGGCACTTCAGCTTAGGTGTGACTTGGGATATATTTTAAGGAAATAACCACACTCAAGTAGAATTAATACGAGACATTCAAGGCTACTTACCAGGAATAGAATATATACTGCAAATAGTCAGTCTGAGAGAGAACATGTGGTAATTTCAGACGATCTTGTGACAAATTGGATAGGGCTCTGTTTTTTTCTCCCCTCTCAGCAATTTTCTCATAGTATTAAAAACTTTGTGAAATACCTAGATAAATAGGATTTGAAATTAAAATTTAAAGATAAAACATACAATTATATTTTACTCTTATTATGTAAGTTGCAGGATTTTAGGCTGTCTGTATCCTTGAAGTGATACGTAAAAATGATAATGGCTCAGATAGTGTACACAGAGCACAGACAATCAGTATAGATAATTACAGCAGAAGAGTGGATTTCTTCTATGCAACTGGCTATTTTAATTCATCAGCTATGCCTAATAATCAAGCAATTTCTGCTTAATTCATACTGGGTACATATAATTCCAATACCCTCGAAGCATTATTATTCTCCCTGAAAATTTCTGCTAGGGAATCATAACATGAAGATTTTAATGGCTTTATCAAGGACACCAAAGCTGAAAACATTAATAGAATAGTCCCTCCCTAGTACTGCATGGTTTCCCTGGCTATAAGATACAACATATCCTTAGTATTAAGATATAAAATTTAAAAAAAATTTCAATACACAAACTTAGCAACCTTTTTCTACTGTTGAGACTCATAGTATTTAAGATTCATTAAATTTTAAAAAACAATAAAATGTTCTTTAGGACCATCAAGAAAGAATGTATATCATTAACTAATAGGTTTTTTTCTTTTTTTTATTTTAGTGTGTGTGTGTTGTGTGTGTGTGTGTGTGTGTGTGTGTGTGTGTGTGTGTGTGTATGCGCATGTGCGCACATATGCAGTTACTGGGGATTGATCCCCAGAGCTTTCTACTTTTGAGCTACACTCCCAGCCCAATTTTATTTTTTTATTTTGAAACAGGGTATCACTAAGTTGTGGTGGACCTTGCTAATTTGCTGAGGCTAGTCTCTAACCTGTGACCCTCTTGTCTCAGCCTCCCAAGTACTGGGATTACAGGCATGCACCACCATGCCCAACTTCAACAGTTTTGGTATTATATGATAGTTCCCACTATGAATCCCACGGATATACCAGTTTTAGTGGATAGTATATAACTAAGGAAACTTAGCCAGTCTCAGAAAGTGAACAGTTGTATGTTTTCTCTCACATGTGGAAGCTAGAGAGAAGTTGGGTAACAAAAGTAAATTCAGATAAAGAAGTAGAGAGTTCAGTGGAGTAGTAGAGAGTGTTTAGGGGAAGAAGGAGGAGAAGGAGGGGAAGGAGGAGAAGGAGGAGGAGGAG